>CM076574.1:833965800-834140975 GCA_034641835.2 Pinus albicaulis
GATAACTGAATCGGTGGCATTCCTGGAGGGTATGGCTTCTATCCATTTGGTAAAGTAATCAGTGGCTATAAGGATCCATTTATGTTAAGCGGACAAATAAGGGTGAATTTCCCCAATAAAATCTAAACCCCATTGCTGGAAGGGTCCTTTAACTATGATGGGATGCAAGGGCAGAGGTAAAAGATTTTTCTTGCCATCAAAAATTTGGCACTGATGGCATGTCATAACTAGTTTGTGAGTGTCAGGAAATAAGGTAGGCTAATAATAACCAGCTCTAAGGATTTTGTTCGCTGTGGTTTTCCAGTACAGATGACCTCCACATTCTCCTTCGTGCATTTCGTGCATAATTTTCTTTGCATCAAACTCAAGCAAACATTCAAGCAGCATACCAGTGGGATTTTTTCAATACAGAACTCCATCTATAATGCAAAACTTTAGAGATTTTTGTTTAAGGAATCTTGCTTTTGTTTTTGATAAATTCGGAGGAGCATTTAGATAAAATAACACATAAAGAATATCTACATACCAAGGTGAATTTAGAAACACTTGTTCAACATGAGGGGCTGTGCTTTCTTCCTGTTCTTCTAATATGTCAACAAAATTTATATCTAATGCTTGGAGGTTAGTTTCAGCCATTAGTCTTGCAAGTCCCTGTCCTTTAACCAGTTTGGTGGGTCGGATTTCTAAGTCATATTATAAGATGATAGCGATCCATTTTCCCCTTTTACCATCAGGATCTTGGTTTAATATGTCTTTGACGACGACATTAGGAACAAAAGCAATGATATGAGAATGCAAGATGTAAACTCAGAAATATTTCAGTGCTTTTACCAATGCGAATTCCTGTTTTTCCATGATGTTATATTTCAAGGGAGCATCTCTTAGGGATTTGCTAGAAAAGGCAATGGGCTGTTCTTGCCCTGCTGCATTCTTTTGTAACAACACAATAGCTATCGTGTGTTCCAAGGAAAATGAAAAAAATGTAAAAATCTTTAGTGAAATTAGGACTTATCAGTACCGGTGTTTTAGTTAGGGATTTTTTAACTAACTCAAAAGATTTTTTGGCTTCTGTAGTCCATTTAACCCCAACCTCTTTTTTCAACATGTTTGTGATATATCTCAGAAGTTCGGCAAGATTTGGGATGAATCTTCTTAAGAAATTAATTTTTCCGATAAAGGATTGCAACTCCTTTATGTTTCTGGGGTGACTTATTTATAATATGCCTTCAATTCTCTGGGGGTCTATTTTTATTCCCTCTTCTGAAATGATGTGACCTAGGATTTTTCCTTCTTCGAGCCCGAAAAGTATTTTCTTGGGATTTAAGGATAAACCATATTTTCTACATTTGTTAAAAACCTTTCTTACGTGAACCAGGTGCTCTTCATCTGATTTGGAATATACTGTGATATCGTCGAGATATATGACTATGAAATAACCTATGTCTTCTGAGAAGGCTATTTCCATGGCTCTTTGGAATGTGGCGCAAGCATTCATCAATCCAAAAGGCATTTTAACGTACATGAAAGTGCCCCAAGGTGTGGGGAAAGCAGTTTTGTGTTGATTAGTGGGGTAAACCAGCATTTGGTTGTAACCAGAAAAACGATCAATCAATGAGATTCTTTTAGCACCTACTACCTTTTGAAGTACGTGGTCCATTTTGGGCAATGGATAGCTGTCTTTTAAACAGGCTCTATTCAAGTTTCGGAAATCGATACAAAGTCTGATCTCACCAGTTTTTTTCCTAACTGATACTAGATTTGAAACCCACTCAGAGTACCTGAGGGACACTATTATCCCAGCGTCATACATCTTTTTCATTTCCTTTTCAACCAAAGGTAGTAAGATTGGGTTTATTCTTCTTAACTTCTGTTTGAAAGGCTTCTGGTTTTCTTTCAGGGGAATCTTATATTGAATGATGCTTGTGTCGTATGATTTCAAATCTCGGTATCCCCATGTGAACACATCTTTAAATTCTTTAAAAAACTTGATGTACTCCTATTTTATGTGAGGAGGGAGGGTTTTGGATAGTTTGATCTTTCTTGGTTCTTTCGTGCTTCCTATGTTATATTCTTCTATGTTGACCTCGGTAGATTCCATTTTTGGCTTTTTGGCCACATCGTTAAAATCAAACAATTCCTCTAAAGGTGCAAGCCCTCTGGGTATGGTGTCATTTTCACAGTGTAAGACTTCAAGTTCTCTTTGGTCTATGTCCTCTCCTATCTCAGTTTCATATGAATTATTTACCAAGTTTACATCTGTCCAAGACGGTAAATTTGGCTCTTGATCTTGATTTTTGCCAGGATTCTTTTCTTCATTTTCTAAGTATGTTTTGGTTACTTCAAACTCATTCCTAGATTGTAATAAATCATCAATTTGATTGTCATATTTGAATATTTGCCAATGGTCAATATTGTCTGGTACTGTAGGGCGATGTTTGACCTAAATACTGTATTTCTCGTTTAGACATGGTATTTGGCCATTGCTTGTGGCAAAGGTGAGCTCATTGGCTATGCTATTTTGAACCCTAGGAATATAAGTGAGTTCATATTTTTTGAAGTTTTTGAGGATGTCTAAAGCTACATTCCTGTATTCTCTTAGTCTTGGGTTTTTTGCCAAATATTCACCTTTGATTTGTCTAATTACAAGTTTTGAATCTCCCTGGGCTAATATTTTCTTAGCGCCTAAGTCCTTAAGTATGTGCAGGCCAAGGAGAAGGGCCTCATATTCCACAACGTTATTAGTACATTGGAATTATAATATGAAAGAATGACCCTTATTAGTATTGTGTATCCAGATACTAGGCCCCAAACCAGTTTTGCCACGAGAACCGTCAAAGCTTACACTCCAAAGAGTCTCTTTTTCATACATGATACTAAGTTGTTTTTCAGGTTTCTCAGATCTTTGGTCATTAGTTTCTTCATTTGGGGATGGGAAGTGTTGTTTTGATGGTTTGAACTCCTCTTCATTTTCTTTTATCTTCTCATTTATATCAATTTCATTGTATAAGATAAAATAATCCAAATTGGAGTGAATGGAATAAATGGGAGTGTTGTTTGGCCTATCTTGGTTACTAACCATTTATTTCATGTGAGTTTCTTGGTACAACCTCCTATTTTGGTTCAAAACTGGGATGGTAGCGAATGACATATCCATTTGAAGGTTACCTTGTATTTTGGCAACCCGTGATCTTGATAACAGCATTCCATACTTAGGAGGAATATCGGCCACTACTACATCCATGACTAGGTTTTTCGCTGGTAATTGTGTTAAAGCAAAACCCAGGTTCTTTATTAGGCCTAAGCATCTGACTCGACTTGAATCAAATGAGTACAGGTCTTTGTAAGGTTTAGTTACCTTTAGACCTAGCTTCTCCATGACTGCTTTAGGCATGAGGTTATGGGAGTCACCAGAATCTAACATGGCATTATGTAATATCTTATCTCGGATGTTCAAACTTACATAAAAGGGGAAACAGTTCCTTCTTAGTATTCACCTTCTATTTTGAGACTGAATAAAAGTTCGGGTTTGTCATCCGTCAGATTTAAAGTGTCTGCCTCATTTTCTATGTTAAAAACTTTGAAGATTTGAGATCTATACCTATCTATAGTTATTAGTTTAGTAAGGGGTATGGTTATTTTTATTTTGGTAGTTTCCCCTTCAAAACTAAATGGAACTTGTAGTTTGGATAGATTTGTTTCAATTTTTTCAGCCATGATTTTCTCTATGTTCTTAATTTGTTGACTTTGGTTTGGGATTTTGTTTGACACAACCATCTCGAGAATCTTGGTGGAGGTACTAGGAGAATCTGAGCCAAGACTTGTCTAAATAGCTTTATCTTTGTTTTGGTCAATTTCTTGAACATGATTTTGTTGCTATCCACTGCCTTTTTAAGGATGTTATCAGGGGTTTTAGTAATAGCAGTGTCTGAGCTACCTTTCTTGGAGTTGTCTTGGTTTTTTCTACTCCTGAGATCATACTGCCTGCGAGCTTCTATTATGGCACTTTGAAAATCTGTAGCAGGATCTTTGGGATCTTCATAGTTGGTTTCATTTTGATCCAGAAAGAAGAAAGCTTGTTCTTCTTCTGTGAGGTAAACCTCACTCTCGTTATTAAAACCTATAAGGTTCAAATGATTTTCATCAATGGGTTTGTATCCCTTTCATCCTCATCAACATAGTTTTCATTAAAGGATTGCCTAATTTGTTGGTCAGTTTCCCTTGGTTTGTTTTGAGGTTGTTCTCTCCTAAAGTTTTGGTTTCGGTTTCTGTTTGGAGGGTTTGGCTGGTTGTCCCTAAGAGGTGTCTTTTCACTCATTTTTTTCCCACATTTTCGCCATGGTTTTAACCAGGCCATCTATTCTAGGGTCTAAGGAAGATACTGAAGGGGAAACTTCATCATGGTATGTGACCTTCTTCTCTGATTTCATCCTAGCTCTCTTTTCAGCATTATTGGCCACTATATTTATGGCCACTTTTTTCATTTCCTCTAAGGTTGGGGGGTCCTTGTCTCTCAGTTGATAAGTCATGTCTGGGTCGAAACCTTTGGGAAACTTTGCTAAGGCTGAGCCAAGTGGAGGTTTGAAATGAGGCGGTAGGGCGTTATAAAAACCGTTGAACCTAGTGCAGTATTCCTGGACACTTTCCCCATTTTCCCTTTTCAGATTGTTATACTCCGACAGGATTTGAATGGGGTTCTTTCTGATTTCCCACTTATTTATGAAGGTTTGGTAGAGTTCTGGGAGATCGTGTACGCTTTTTGGAGTTAATCTTTTAAACCATTTTTTGGGTTCTCCGCCCAGGCTTTGGGCGAACATCCTCATTATTATAGTCTCATTTTCTATTTCCATGTATTCAAAGGCATCGCTAATTCTATTTGACTTCTTGTTGAGCGGTAGTAGCCTCAACTCCGATAAAGTGCAGGATTTTGGATTGATAGTCATTTTGTAAAGGAGCCAAAGGGTGTGGCAACACAAATGGTGCATACCAGGCTACCATGGCGGGAGTTAATGGATGATGTATGTTACACAGTAATTTGTCACCGTCCTAACCATTCCTCATCCCGCACAATGGAGGACCCATTCCGTGACCTGTGAACATTGTCATGCTTTGAAATCACCATCAATGCATCCCTCTGAATGTGAGCTATATTTTCCCTTGAGACATCTCCTTGCAAAATCATAAAAAACATCCCTTTTTGCATTGGCGCGGGAAGCCAGTTCAGGACTCGCGCCACTGAGGAAAATCCTACACAGAGGTCACGCCACTTGGCGCTCTGTCATAGAGCAGCAATCGCGCCACCCATTTTAGGGACTGTTTTTTAAATATGGATGGCGGAAGTTGAGTTCAAACAAACTCACAAACCAATGCCTATCTTGAGTTGGGAGGTTTGGCTGCGGGAGTTCTATGGAAGGGAATTGGTTTTGCCACCTCCCATGGAACCTTCCTTGTTGATAGGGCCAATCCCATAATAATAGGGATCCCAACTCCCTCCTTCCCCATCTATATAAGCTTGCTCAAATCCATGGCAAGCTAGTCTTGAAGTGCTGAAGCTTTGCATCTCCTTATTCCCAAGTGCCTTCGTGTTGTAAAGAATCCCTTCTTTCCCTTAAGGCCCATTCAAGCGAGGAGACCATTGTTACGAGACTCTGGAGAGGTTTCCCTTTCCCTTGGCGAGCTTTGCGAGACGTGGACGACCGGAGACCCGCTCGAAGGAGGCTGCAACGTCAGAACTTGGTTGTAATTTCTATTCGTTTATCATTTTAATAGATGACTATGATTATGGTTCCACTCCGTTTTCCATCATGTTAATGCGAGTAATATCTTTTCTGACCGATGTTTAGTTACGTATGCTGGTTCCTATGCTTGTATCTGTTCGTTTCTTCTATGTGCAGGTGTTCATCCGTGGAGATCGTGGAAGGATTGTGATCTGCCAGGGCTGAAGGACGGGGACACTTCTTCTTCAGATTGTAGCGTTGGAATCCAGGTAGGTTCCTATCCCAAACCTTTCATTCGTAATTAGGAGCTTGCGTCATAGCATTGCTTGTTTGTTGCTAGACCCCTGCTGGGCTAGTAGGGATCGCCTCTGTCCGCAGAGGGGATTTACCTCCTCAACAAATTGGCGACTCCACTGGGGATTTACCTCCTCAAGAAGTCTTCGAATGGGAAGCAGAAGGCTAATTCTTCCAACAATACCTCTGCTAATCCCGCATCATCCGATTCTGGTAAAACCGCGGAGGTCAATGCCGTTCAGGCCAATCCTGCGGACAAATCCTCCAAGGGGAAGAAGAAGGGCAAAGGCAAATCAAAATCTGATGCCCCAAAACCGGAATCTAAAACTCGAACTGAGGATGGCTCCCAACGTAAGCCGAAATTCCCTTGCCTCATCTGTGAAGGTGACCATTACACTAAGGATTGTCCACGACGGTCCGAAATTAGTCAACTTCTTAAAGGCTCAAAAGGGACTCCGGCTGTCTTAAAAGAGCCATTTCCGTCTCAGCAGACCCAGATGGTCGAACAAGGTTCATCATCTGCACCATTTGGGTCTCAGGTTTTCATGATGAAGACTAATGCACCTATCACTATTGCTACTAGATCGAAGGATTACAATAGTCAGCAGCAGGCACCCGGGAAGGCAGTTGCGGATGGACCGCCTCTCCCACCTGTTTCTGGTCCGTTGGAAATCGAGAAGCCGACTCTCGAACCCGTTTTGAAGCCACCTCCCAAGGGTGTTCTTCGGAGATCCTCTTATAATCCAAATGCTCGTGCTGCTCAACATTACAGTATCGTTGAGGATTTGGCACAAGCGCCATCTGCCATGTTGGCACTTGAGGTTCTTCAGAGTTGTCCTTCACAACGGAAGGCTTTATTGTCTGCCATCGGTGGCATCGATCCCGCCGATTCGAGCCTTCTCACCTTTGATCTGGAGAATTTTACTCCCCGACTTCCGCATCAAATCGCTTTGGTCATACAAGTCGGGATTAACGGTCTAAACGTTCACAGGGCCGTCGTAGATGAGGGTGAATCTACTTGTGTTATGTCCTCCGCGTGTTGGAAGGCCATCGGCTCTCCAACCTTATCGTCATCTCCTAATGCCCTTGAGGCATTCGATGGTCGGGAGTCTAAACCCCTGGGAGTTCTTGAGAGTCTTGCGATCACACTACAGGGAAAAACCGTCAACGTGGAAGTAGAAGTGGTTGACGCGAAACTCAACTACAACATACTTCTTGGCCGCAGCTGGACCCATGCCATGCTCTGCGTGCCGTCTACTGTCTTTCGGTTCATTAAGTTCCCCCATGAGGGCAAGATTGTTACAGTAGATCAGTTGTCATTTTTCACCTCGAGCTCTGAGAACAACGTGACGTATGTGGATCAAATTCCGAATCCCCCAGACAGCATAGGACCCGGTCTTTTCAAGGACCCTGTTCTCATGGGTATATTCCCCGCGCCGCCACCGAATACCGCTCAAGTCAACATGTTGTCCAGGACTGATGACCCCTGGCTTATTCCTTCACCTGAGCAGGTATATGAGTTTGGAGAATCCATGCCTTTAACGCCAGTAGAGATTAGCTACTGTGAGATTGTTGCCGCATCGGATCCTCCACCTCCTCAGCATGCTCCGGTGAGCATGGCTCTTGACGTCTACTCACAATCCCCCTGGCTTGGTCAGGCTGATTCACCTGATCCTCTCTGAGAGACTTTTCCTTCAGATGAAGCCATCATCGAAACTATGTCTCTTGAGGAGCTACCCTGGGGCGATGGGCATCATCGCTCCTCGTTTATGCCCAGCTTGGGGGCAATGTCTGATTGTCTCGAGCGCTATGCTACTCAGGTTCCTTCCCCGCCTCTTCAAACACCGATCTTGACACACGAGGTCTTTTCGGAGGGCAATCTGAGTAACATTACTCAAACGGTTCCTATCAACATCTCTGTTAAACCAGGGATTGTTGAGAACATTCATGTGGGTGTGACTTGTTCTCCTGAGGAGATTCAGGTCTATAAGGAACTTTTCAAAGAGTTCAGAGATGTTTTTGCGTGGTCCTACGAGGAAATGCCGGGAATTGATCCTAGTATTGTCGTGCACGAGATTCCAACCTATCCAGGTGCGAAACCCGTGCACCAACGCTTGCGTCCCATGCATCCTCGGAAAGCCGCCGCTATTAAGGCAGAAGTTGAAAAACTTCTGAACGCGAGGTTTATTTATCCTATCCCCCTTACAGAATGGGTGTCCAATATCGTCCCTGTCGATAAAAAGCAGGGTACCATTCGAGTCTGTGTAGATTATCGCGATATCAATCGCGCCTGTCCCAAGGACAATTATCCCACTCCGTTTATCGACCAGATTATTGATGACTGTGCTGGGAGTGAGATCTATTCCTTAATGGACGGTTTCTCAGGTTATAACCAGATCAATATCGCACCTGAGGATCAACATAAGACCACATTCATCTGTCCATGGGGCACATTTTCATATAAAAAACTCTCGTTCGGCTTAAAGAACGCTGGTGCCACATTCCAGCGCGCAATGTCATACGCTTTTCATGATATTCGCCATATCGTCCAGCCTTATCTGGACGACTTGCCTGCCCATTCGGGTAAGCGAGCGGACCACCCTGAACATCTTCGCCAGATATTTCTTCGTTGCAGACGCTACAACATTAGGCTCAATCCTCATAAGTGCGTCTTCTGCGTCGATTCTGGCCGTCTTTTAGGCTTTATAGTCTCGAAAGACGGAATTCGCCTTGACCCTTTAAAGGTTGAGGCCATTATAAATCTCCCGTCACCCTCCTCTTTGTATCAACTACAGAGTCTGCAAGGGAAAGCGAATTTTCTTAGGCGCTTTATCCCAAATTACGCCGAGGTGGCCAAAGGATTCAATCGTTTGTTAAAGCAGAATGTTCCCTTTCATTGGGACGAAATTGCTCAAGAATCCTTTGAGAAGCTGAAGACATTGCTAGTCAATGCTCCGTTGCTTCGTCCTCCGGACTACCACCGTGACTTTACTTTGTATCTAGCCGCCGCATTAAGCACCATCGCCATGGTCTTGGTGCAGGATGACGAGAACGGTGATGAACATGTTGTTTATTACCTATCTCGGAACCTTCTCGACCCGGAAACACGTTATGCACATGTTGAGAAGTTGGCCTTAGCAGCTGTACACGCCGTACAACGCTTTCGCCATTACATCCTGTTGCGTACGATAACAGTGGTTTCAGACTGCAACCCCATGACATATATTATTTCTAGACAATTGCTGGGGGGCAAGTACTCTAAATGGATCGTCATCCTGCAGGAGTTTGACTTGGAGTTCACCACTGCCAAGTCAACTAAATCACTGGTCTTCGTGGATTTGATATGTTCTCTCCCTACGGACTCTCTTCCTGAACACTCAGAGGATCATATACCAGACGAAACACTGTTTCTTATCGATACTCGTGATCCTTGGTACGGTGACATCATAGTGTACCTTCAGACCGCGACATTTCGGTCTGAGTTGGATAAAACTGCACGCCTTCGGATTCGGCACCAGTCCCAACCCTACCGCATAGTAGGAGATACCCTATATCGTATTGGAGTAGATTTAGTGCTCCGACGATGCCTTACCTTGGACGAGGCTGAGAAAGTCTTGAATGACTGCCACAGTGGCGCCTGTGGCGGACACATGTCCGGATATGCCACTGCCCAAAAGATTCTGAGGGCAGGTTATTTCCTGGCCCTCTATATTCAAGGATTGTATTACTGCAGTCCGTAAATGTCATCCATGCCAGATTTTTTAGCGCAAGATGCGCGCGCCACCATTGCCTTTGCATCCCGTTATTACCGTCGGCCCTTTTGCGAAATGGGGCGTGGATTTTATGACGTGTAACCCTCACTCGGCCGGGGGGAATGCGTATATCATTGTCGCCGTCGACTACTTCACTAAGTGGGCCGAGGCGATGCCTACACTAGCTGCTGACGGGAAAACGGCTGCTTCATTTTTATTCAACCATGTTATTGCACGATTTGGGGTTCCTCAAGCTATCGTCACTGATCACGGTACTCATTTCCGCGATTACATGATGGCGGAGCTAACTTCAGCGTTGGGCCTGCGTCACGACAGCTCAACACCATACTACCCTCAAGCGAATGGTCAGGTTGAAGCGGTGAACAAGGTTTTGGTCACTATGCTTCAGCGAACAGTTGGGATTCATAAATCCAAGCAGACCTCCAATCGTTTCTCGCCTTCCGGGGCGTACTCTAACATCCGCTAAAAGTGTAACCGTATTCACACCATTCCAACCGGTGTAATGTCCGGAAGCTACTTTACCACTGAATTAATTCCTTCGCTTCGAAATTAATGTGGAGTTTTAATGGACATTTCTCCCGAGAAGAGCGTCAGAGTCTCTAATCTGTTGGATGACCACGTTTATTTGCTGATCATCACACAAAAGATCAGGGTCAATCTTCATTTTGATTCGCGCTTTCCTCGGGTTTTTCATCATCGAAGGAGACCTAGTCCTCTTGTACGATCAGGCACATGACAAGCTTGGTGCCAGGAAGCTCCAGCCAATGTGGCACAGGCCTTATATAGTTAAACGTGTTTTGAAAAATGGGGCCTACGAGCTTATCGACTACGAAGGAGTTCCATTGGCGCAACCCAGGAATGGGTTGTACCTTAAGAAATACTATGCCTGAATTGATTTCTTGGTGTGGTGTGTATACATAGGTGTGTGATTGTCATTTGTGTGCATGGTGTGGGTGTGTACATAGGTGTGTGATTGGCTCAGGTGCATGGTGTGGTGTGCTTTGTAAACATCTTTCGCTGATCGTGGTCTTCCCTGCTGTGCGTATGTTCATTCACCGATTCATCCGTCTCTGCCGGATGGTGCCTCCCGGCATCAGAATCGCTCTTCCATAAAATGCACTACGAACTCAGAGTTGATTGACTCGCAAGGTGTGTGTTTTAGGACGTACTAATGCAATATGAGAATGACAATATAGCTACCAGATTGGAATTATTAACCGAGGCAGTAAACCTTGGTATCCGTGAATTACTCGTGTACCTAGATTCACAACTTGTAGTGTTACAACTGAACGGACACTATTCGGTAAGAAACCCGTCCATTTTACGATTGTATTTGCGTATTCGATTACTGGAAATGAATTTTGATTACATTACTTATCATCATATACCCAGACATTTGAATACATTAACAGATGCAGTAGCAAATTTGGTGTTAGATAGGCATTTGCGCAATTTATAAATCATTATCACATGTAAAGAAGACTCATCCAGAAATAGATATGCATATATATGTATATCGAAATGTTTGCATAAGAGTGTGTCACATAAAACTCAAAAATATACATAATTGTCTTAATACATCCGGAGACACTGTGTCTCTCAAAAATAGGAGTAGCATAAATCCTAGAGACTAATCAGCATGGTGCTCATGATAGCACGTCACTGCACGCACTAGCCGCCTCAGGATTCGGTGGAGCCGGTTTGGAACTCCCACCGTATGGCGCTGGTACTCCAGCGGTACATCTGACAGCCGGGCATAGTCTGGGATCCCATGGGCAATCCCCTCGAGGTTCTGGACCAATGCCTCTCCTCCGCTACCTTCCCCCTGGACCTCAGGGGCGAGTTGCGTCCTCCGGGAAACAGGAGACATTCCGGCTGGTCTCTCAGGTCCTACATCTGCATGCATATAGAATTGCGTTAAGACAAGCGTGTATTAACAAAAAATACATATAACATAAAATCAAAATATGAGGCCTTACCCAGCTCTTCGTCCCAGTCGTCTCCTTCTGGTAAAGGGAGATCTGGGTCCCCTGTAAAGTCGGTCCCCGCATAGGGCCAATCTTCCACAACGATCAGTTGGCGCCGTAGCCACCGAAAGAACTCTGGCTTCTAGGACATCTATTGGCCACCTCCAGATCTGGGCATCAGTGCTGCCCAGCGAGCCATTCTCGGCTCTCGTGGTGCCGGACTCGCCACATGGGCCTCTTGGCCCTGGAAGGTTGGTATGCGTTCCAGAATGAACGATACCAAGATGGAACCATAGCCGAATTGTTTCAGCTTCCCCTATTTACACTTGGTGAGCTGCCTTTTCATGTTGATCGTGACGGCTGTTGCCCAATCATACAGTCGGGGACCCATGCATTCTGAGGCCAGTAAGAGTTGAGTCTTTGTAGCCTCATGCGGTGCCTGCGATCCGGCAGCCCGCGTAATGGTGTGGAGTACAACTCTCAGTGCTAGATCAGGGATGGTTGAGATGTATACCTTCTTACTCCCTGTTCCTGTTTGTGCCCCACGGCACACCCGCGCCATTACTTCTTCCATCTTTTCCCCTGATGGTCTGCTCCCAGTCAGTACAGGGATTGGACCCCTACGGGACAATCCAGTAATGAAATAAATGTTAGTAACCTCCAATTCCAGCACCTGGTCTCGTATTCTGAATACTTGGTCATTTTCATCCCAGATGTTGATCAGATATTGGAGGAGCTCAGGCTGAGCTCGTAAGCATGGCGTCAGGAAGAACTTTTTTAAGCCACAGTCTCTCAGAGCATTCATACATGCTTGGCTTTGCATGGCCTCTTCGTCCTCATCTCCGTGTTCTCGTTCCTTCCATTCAATTGCCATTCTGACTGTTTATCTGCATTCACATGGTCCAAAGCCCTTGATTAGATCTTTTGTGAGTTTCAAAATTCAAGCAATTTGGCATAAATATCGGAATTTTAGGTGGAAATTTGGGTTCCGCCGCTGGCGCGACTGTTTTGCTAACAGTCGCGCCAGGTGGCGCGGGCCCTTTGGTAAAAAGAGCTCAGTGGCGCGGGTCCGTGCCCGATACCCGCGCCACTGGGCCCGGCCCTAAAATTTCAAGAGTGCCCTTACAGAGCTGATTTCTAAGGGAAATTCATTAAAAAATGTATGGAAAGAAAGAGAAAAGGAGCGCCTCTTACCTGTCACAGACGAGACGCTGAATGGTTGCCTGGATTGGTCGCAATCACCGTCAGAAGATTCCGCTCCAAATGGACCACTGTTGCTCTCCACAAGGTAAATAGTAAAAAGTAATTTCATTTTTTACCATTGGACATATTTATAACTTTTCGTCGTTAAATGAGCTTTAAAAAGTTATTTTTTATCAAATATTTGCATGTATTATGTCGAAAATGGATTTTACGCTTGTTGGGTATGTGCAGTGGCAGGTATTTGCGACTTAAAAGATGGAAACGAGTTGTATTTTATACTTTTTCGGACTTGGTAAATACACGAAAAAGTCACTCCGGAGTCATCTTTCAGCTCTTTTCTGACTCTCTAAATATGAAAAGATTGCCGAGGCCCTTGTCGTTTCGATCTCGTTAAAATGGACACGAATCGACATTCACCCAGGATAAGTTTAACCCTTTTTCGGGCTGGGCTGGATCGATTACGAAAAAGGAATACCCTAGCCTATCGCGACTAGGAGGTTTTCCCGGATATTGTTTTCTACCTTTTCGGATCTGGGGAACTATGTACGAAAAGGGACCTGTGGAGTTTTCTTTTCCGCTGTTTTTTCAAACTCTCTAAACATGAAAAGACGCCGAGTTCTTCCTTTGTCAGACTCGTTAAACCCTGATGACATTGGATTTCGTCGAAATGACGTTCTCCGAGTTTCTCCTTCCTAGGACTCGTTAAATGCACTTGGATGGATTCGCCCGAAGGGCGGACTTATATCACAAGCATATGCTATCCCCTTCAAGCTTGTTATCAAAAATAATTGGGGTACTCGCCAGAAATGGTGGGGGAAAAATGGAACCATCGTCGTTGTCGTCGGCAGTATGTCGCTCTTGAACATGGCACTTGTCCGCATTCGTGTCGGGTTGGGGACATCTCATCTCGTTGTTTCACTTTGCTTCCATGGGTTTGGGTAATCTCTTTTGACCTCTCATCTGTTCACTGCCTCGTCACCATGACCTTTGATCTGTTGATGTCAAATACTGCCAAGTCCATTGTCGTGCCGTTTATATGTTCAAGAGAAGTTGGCCTCTGCGAATATCAACCTTCCTCTGTTTCTCATATGATCCTGATTCACAACAAAGCATTATGTTCCTCTGTCTCGTGTCGATGATGTGGGAATCATTATGGCCCACCTTCGATCAAGGTCACTTCCTGTCGACTTCAACTCATTATCCAGGAAGTTGGTCTAGAGACTCCTTATGGTACCTTGGAGCCTGCATGCCTCAATGGCAGGTTCGTCACATTCGACGTGAGGTTCGCATCATTGGCCTCCGATCGAATGATTCTGCGAGTGTTCGACGTCAGCTCATTTATTCGCACGCCGTAGATTGTACCTGTAGTGCCTTGAGAACCATTGTCATTATTGGTGGTTACTCTCGCGTCTGTTAACAGCTTCCATCATTGGCTGGTAATCAGACGATGTTCTTGCATGTTCGACATCAGATCACATATTCACATGCTTGAACTTGTACTTTGTTGGGTCGAGATGGAGCGCAAGACCCTGGATTGTGTCTGTTGTACTCCAGGCTGCGATTGTGGACTATTGTCATTATGTACATGACTCACTGATTGGATGGCTGCGACCATACCTGAGTCTATTTGTTTGATCTTAGTTGGATGGCTGCGCCCATACTCTAGATCCGGATTATAGCATACTCTGTTTCGGATGGCTGCGTCCATACCATATATATACATCATGTACTTGAGATATCAGTTGTATCTTTCTGCGCAGGTTTCCGACGGCGGGCCTTTAGTTGGACATGTTCTCGTAAAGCATTTCACCCCTCTCACTCTCGGGCCTCATACTTTAGGGGGCATCTGTTACACAGTAATTTGTCACCGTCCTAACCATTCCCCATCCCGCACAATGGAGGACCCATTCCGTGACCTGTGAACATTTTCATGCTTTGAAATCACCATCAATGCATCCCTCTGAATGTGAGCTATATTTTCCCTTGAGACATCTCCTTGCAGAAATCACAAAAAACATCCCTTTTTGCATTGGCGCGGGCAGTCAGTTCAGGACTCGCGCCACTGAGGAAAATCCTACATAGAGGTCGCGCCACTTGGCGCTCTGTCATAGAGCAGCAATCGCACCACCCATTTTAGGGACTGTTTTTTAAATATGGATGGTGGAAGTTGAGTTCAAACAAACTCACAAACCACTGCCTATCTTGAGTTGGGAGGTTTGGCTGCGGGAGTTCTATGGAAGGGAATTGGTTTTGCCACCTCCCATGGAACCTTCCTTTTTGATAGGGCCAATCCCATAATAATAGGGATCCCAACTCCCTCCTTCCCCATCTATATAAGCTTGCTCAAATCCATGGCAAGCTAGTCTTGAAGTGCTGAAGCTTTGCATCTCCTTATTCCCAAGTGCCTTCGTGTTGTAAAGAATCCCTTCTTTCCCTTAAGGCCCATTCAAGCGAGGAGACCATTGTTACGAGACTCTGGAGAGGTTTCCCTTTCCCTTGGCAAGCTTTGCGAGATGTGGACGACCGGAGACCCGCTCGAAGGAGGCTGCAACGTCAGAACTCGGTTGTAACTTCTATTCGTTTATCATTTTAATAGATGACTATGATTATGGTTCCACTCCGTTTTCCATTGTGTTAATGCGAGTAATATCTTTTCTGACCGATGTTTAGTTACGCATGCTGGTTCCTATGCTTGTATCTGTTCGTTTCTTCTATGTGCAGGTGTTCATCCGCGGAGATCGTGGAAGGATGTGGAACCGCTGTGGTCAAGGATCTGGACACTTCTTCTTCAGATCAGCTAACTGTGTAGGTTCCTATCCCAAACCTTTCATTCGTAATTAGGAGCTTGCGTCATAGCATTGCTTGTTTGTTGCTAGACCCCTGCTGGGCTAGTAGGGATCGCCTCTGTCCGCAGAGGGGATTTACCTCCTCAACAATGTACAATATGAGGGTTTGTAGAATGAGCTGAGGTGATTTGAACAGTAGTGGTTTGGATAGGTGTGGCGGATGTACTTGGGCTAGTGATCTGATTTTGAGCAGATCTGGGGTGGTAGGAGCCAAAGTGATGGAGAAGCTGAAAGTCGGGAGGTGTAGTAGGTGAGGCTTCTCTACTAGGACTCTATGGTAGATCTAGGGGCTCAAGATCGTCAAATTTTACCTTACTTTGTGACTTGCTTCTAAAAAGGGTTTTTGCTGATTTTAAGTCAAATGGGGAATTCTGAAAGGATGTGAGATGGTTAGGTACTGATCTTGCTTTACGGATAGACCTATCGGTAGCTAAGTTGCCAGTTTCAAAAGCTTTCCATAGAATCTTCTTTGGGTAATCTACTATAATAGGGGGATTTGGGTCCGGATGAGATCTGGTATAGATTCTTTGTGAAGCCAGATTTCAAATTTAGAGTTTAGAGAGGATGGTATTTGTGATTGTTTTGGATGAATGGCCTCTTTAGGGGTTTTGCTAATGTGAAGGATGGTCAAAACAAAAATGAGGGCTAGTTGAGTCGCCAGGTGGATTTCTTTGAGAACTATGGTCCACCACCAAAAACTATCAAAGATGCTTTCGGGAAAAAATTTTCTAGCAAACTTTGAGGTGAAGATTGCAAAGAAGGGTCATTACTTGGTTTCAACAGTTTGCTAGGTTGTCTAGACAAGCTAATGGTTCTATTTGCAAGTTTATTTCTATTTATCTCCTATGTTTAGGTGAAGTTTTATGAATGGCTAAGTTATACTTAGTTTTTCACTGATCATAGAGTTTGCACCATGAGTTTTAAGTTTTGGAAAGGATGAGTCAACAGAAAGGTATGGTTTATGAATTTTTTGGTTTTTATGGAGTTTTTAGGCCTACTAGAGGCTAGTGGAGTCGTCAGGTGGAACTTGTTTGTTTTTGTAGAGATGTAGCTATGGTCCACCACCAATAACTAGGGAAAAAAGCCAATTTGGGGATGTTTTGGGGTTTTTTGAGTTTTTATGTGCAGCCTATGGTTTATTAGAGTGTTCTAAACCTGATTCATCACTTTGATAGGGTGGTGTAAACAAAAAGAGTTTACTCTAAATGATTCTATGGACTGCTTGTCTGTTTAAATTTTGAAAGACTAATGAATCTACAAGAGTTTGCTAGACTGTCATGTACTCAATTAGTCCCACCATGATCGCCATTATGTTAGGGAGTGGTGGGATAAGTCAATTAGATAGTATTCCTAAGGTTGATGAAATGTGTAGGTAATCTAAGTTTGTTTATCACTCAGAGTCCCACCGTGATCGCCATTATGTTAGTGAGTGATGGGATAAGTCAATCAGATAGTATTCCTAAGGCTGCTGAAATGTGTAGGGAATCTAAGTTTGTTTATCACTCAGAGTCCCACCATGATCACCATTATGTTACTGAGTGGTGGGATAGGTCGATCGGATAGTATTCTAAAATTTAGCAAAGTAGGAAGGCCTATTGGAGGCTAGTGGAGTCGCCAGGTAGATTTTTAGTTGTTTTGAGAGTATATGTGTATGGTCCACCACCAATATTGATAAACACCAATCTAAGGAGGTTTTGAGGTTTTTTGAGTTTTTATGTAGCCCTAAGGTTTGTAAGAGTATCCTATAGCTAGGTCATCATTTTGCTAGGATGGTGAGACGACTAGATTCTACTCTTTGATAAAACACTTAAGTTTTCTAGCTTTTACTGAGACTTCGAGAGTTACTAAGGTGTACTTAGATTGTCACTAACTCAGCATTTCCCACTGTGATCGCCATTATGTTAGGGTCTCGTGATTTGGATGATTGGCAAGCCAAGTGACAGGGTAACATCAAACCAACTTTGGAGCCCAAGGACCTAGCCTTCCTGGACTCAGAGAGGGCTCTCTCTATTTGTGTAAGGGATATATGTGTGTTTGCTTCTTGTGTTTCTGATTTTAGGCTAGTTATGAAGTAGGTTTTTGGTTTTGTTTTTAGGTTTGTGAGGGATGAACTAATCAAAGACTAAGATAGATGAAACGATTGTCATATTAACTGGGCTATGGGGTCGAAAAGGTCAAGAAAGCTTTCAAATGGTGATACAAGGTTTTTGAAGGGCCAATTTGATCGAGGTAAAATGGAGTGGGATGGACACTAAATTTGTGAAGAACAACTGATTTCAAACATAAATAGTTCAATAGTTGACATAAACATGGTAGGGCTAACCATTAATCATTAGAAATGTAACTATAAATTGATCAATGCATAGAAATAAACATTCAAGCAATACATAGAGATATATGGCTCTCTAACTTTAGGAAATTGCTATCAGACTTTGGGGAAATACAATTAAGGAAAACAAACAACTCAAATCACTATGAGGAAATTCCTAAGCATAGTATTTCAAGCTATTGGGCACTTTGAAGTAAGATTACATAGTTTTAGGCAAAGGGCAAGATCAGTACAAGATCTCCTTGGTTCAACAAATGACAATCTAACAATCAAAGAAAGGTTTCAGAGGTGGAGCTATGACTAGCCATGAGTAAGCAGGGCATATCGTGAATCATACTTAGCATGCATAAAACTATAAATGAAAGAAGCAAACAATTTCTTCAGTTATCAAAGAGCAATCAAGAATTCTTTGATATGACTAAGAAGGAAGAAAACATGAAAGCTATAAAGAAACAGGAAATTTGAGGTGCCTCCAAGGGCATGTCTCAAATCTATTCTCTACTGTCTTATAGCAAGCAAGAACATGGAATATGAATGAAAACTAAGAAGCATAACAGAGATGGACACTATACCATTTTACCAAGTCAATGAATCCAACAACAGTCCTCTTTCATCATCCAAAAACATTCAAGAAACTATCCAATGCATGAGACAAGTGTTTCTTCCAAGGTTGTATAACCATATATTTCTCTATATCATCAATTTCAGCCTTGTTTACAATGACGTCTCTTGGAATATATAGGCCAAGATGAGGGAAAACCTCCTAGTTCAACTTGCAATCTCATTGGCCCATCAAAAATATCTGATTTTGTTCTTGAGGCATTGCAAAGCCCAAGGTACAAAATATCTAATAAAATATCTCAAAAATGATAAAAAAGGAAAATAAATTGACTTTTCCTAACTAAACATGCCCAAAAATAGCTAAACGCACATGAGGAAAAGTCACTTTAGAAAAGTACATTTTTCACAAAAATACTTAAGAAATATATTAGCAGAAAGTCCTCTGTCTTGCGAACAACTTTTGGATGCCTTCCCGATGTCGAAACGAGGCCCGTGATGGCTCGTTGGAAATATCTAAATTTCTATCGTTTGAAAATGCTTAGTTTTCTCCAAACTGATCACAATAAGTCTATCAAAAGATGACTTGTGTGTAAAAACTGAAAAAAATAGACTTTGCTGATAAACGGGGCAGAGTCTGGAAAAAGTGAGTCTTTCTACCCATTTTGGGGGAGCAAATCATCTTCAATTGATCTAAAAATCACTGAGTAGATGCCCCTGAAATTATGGCATCCAATGATACCATTTTCATCCTTTTAGGATGTCCCAAACAGAAATGGCGATGCCCATGATGTTTAGCCAAACGCCCAAAAATGACAAAAAACCAAAACTTGTTGAATTTTGCTCAATTTTGGCGAGCATGACCCTCGAGGGTTTTCAGAAACATTCTGAGAAGCGCAGGCCAAAATTTGGAGCTTTGAGGTGTCATTCTTCATTTTTGGTGCCTGGCACCTCTTTTGAGCTTCCTTGAGTTTTTCCTGCGTGGCCTTCAATTTCCATCGGGTGAACTAATTAAGCTTCTTATAGTGCCCAGTCATCCTCCTTTGAAGTTCCAAATCTCTATTGGCCTTTTCCAACTTCTTCTCAAAGTGATCATTCACCCTATCAAGCCATGCTTCTCGATTTTTCTCTATCTCTTGGGTGAAAAAAGTAGTGAGAGGAAAAGATTGGAAAAGGGCAGCTTCTTCCTCTTTTTGTTTCTCAAGGGCTCTTCTGAGTCCCATGGTCCTTGGCCTCTTTCTCCTTGGCTGATCTTCATCTTCACTATCATTGAACTCACCCGTGAGTTCTTCCAATTTAGCTTGCACCTTGGAGGCCTCTTTTTTATATTTGATGGCCTGTGTCTCATATACTGCCATGTGAACACTCATTTGTTTATTTTGTGTTTGCAAAAAGTGATTGAAGTTTCTAGACCTCTCTAGATCTTCCCTCAAAGCATCAATTTTTTATTCTTTATTGATCAAGAGAGACTCTAGGATTCGGGCCTCATTGTCGCTATCATCACTTTGGATTTGAATTATGTCAAAGTCCCTCTCCTTCTCATGGCTGCTTTCTTCTTTCTCCTTTCCCTTGCTTTGGGTGGCCTTCTTGGTCTTCCTCCTCTTGGGTAATTCGACAATGGGTTGCTTGGGAAATTTCCCCTTACTTCGGAGGGCCCTAGTAACATTTGGAGTTTGAGGCACCCTTTTCCTTAATGTCCAGGGCTTGGCCACTTTTGGAGAAGAAAGCATGGCCCCTTTCCTAGGAGAGGCAGCTAGCACATGCTCTATTAGCTCTTTTCCCTTGTTACTTCCCTCATCATCCTTGCCACTGTTTTTAGTTTCTTCATGAATGCTTTGAATATCATCTTGCATGTCTTTTTTAGGGCTACCCTCTTTACTCTTGTCCTTGCTGTCTCTAGGAATTTGAGGCTATGTCTCTTTAATGTTTTGGGCTTCATCTTCATCTTTTTTGCTGCTATGAGGGCTACCAATATCCTCATCAAACTATTCAATTTCCTCATCATTTCCATCCTCATTGTTTTGTTCTTTTTCATGGTGCTTTTCTTCATCACAGAGTTGCATATCATCACTATGTTTTTCTTCACTTTGCTACCTTTCCTCACTGTGCTCTTCCTCATGCTGCCCTTCTTCATCATGCTATTTTTCATCATGTTGTTTTTATTAATCATGTTGTTGTTGTTCATCATCATGTTTTTGTTATTCATCATAATGTTGCTGCTCATCTTCATCATGCTCTTCTTCTTGTTCAATCATGGGAAATTTGAGCTTCTTGGGAATCGACTTACTTGAAGAAGGCGAAGGATGGTGAGTGGAAGGTGAAGGAGATGGACGGGATTAAGGAACAGTGGTGAAATCTGGATGTGCAATGACAGTGTCCCAAAATATTTTCTTCCTCTCAAGCTGATGAAGAATGACAATCTTGATGAGGGAATGATGGAAAATGCAAGGTCGACTCTGAGAGAGGTCTTCTTTTGGAAATGCTGGAGGCCATCTTTTTCACAATTTCATGGAGGAAGAAGGGGAGATTTAACAATTTGGCTCTTGTGAAATGCATTAGCAACCAGACATGGTAAGCATAGACCTGGGAGAACCTTCCCTCGCATGTGAAGTATTTCATGATTATCTTCATGAGGGGAGCATAACTAGTCAACAGATATGAGAAAGGAAAGATGGATGGGCATATATCTCTATGCTCCAGTTTCAAAAAGGGTTTGTATTTTTTTGAGTCCAGGTGGCTCTGTTTAAACCATTTCTCTCCAACATAAGGGATTTTGGTGGCTTTGGAAATGGATCTAGGAAAAAATTTGAAATCCAAGCTTGCCAGCTGAAAGTGTTTTAGTCGAAATCTCAAAGCACAAAGATGTGTCAAGGGGAGATAGATTTTCACCTCCTACACCCTTTGACAAAACTTTAGACATCCAACTTCATGAAAGTTGAACATGACTGATGGATGAGCATTTACCTCTTCGGTTGAAACAGGTTCAAACCTCCTATGAGGGCCACTTCTACTGTCTTGCCTGGGAGGCATTTTGTTTTGGATACTCTTTGCTGATTGACAAAAACAAGCTGTCTCAAATGGTCCTTCAAATGGTTTCTCAACAACACTCCCTATCCTCCTTATTAGTCATTGTGCCTCTTTAATGCCAATCAACAAGTGCTTGTCAAAACAAAAATTCAATTTATCACTGTGCTTGGGCAAGGTCTTTGAAATGATGTGTTTGTGGTCTCTTGGTGAAGAAAAAAATCTTGTGTTTTGACAAAAACACCTTTCCCTCCAAACATTGTTCTTTTGTTGTTCACTGCTCTTCACAAAGGTAGAAAAAACATCCTTCAACTGACTTAAAAGACTTTTCAACACAAATTTTTCTTTTTGAACTATGGAGGCTGCACAGAGTTTGTTGTCTCATAACATAAAAAGGAAGTTTTTTCATTTACCAGGCCTTCATCCCTTTGCCACTATTTTATCATTTTCTAGTCATGACTAAGGAGATTCTTTTCAATTTTGATGAACCACCTATCTCCTTTGATCATTATGTTTGAGCAAATACTTATATAGGGTTTGTTGGTGGTTTTAGTTTGAAGAGAGATCCCCCTTTGTCTTGGCACAGACTCCTTTCCCTTAAAACCCTAATCCTTCACTATTACTATCTTTGAAAGGAAATAAGGGCTTCTTAAGACCATTTAAACACTTTCCTCTATCACTGTAACGGTCTGTGACACTCACAGCAATAATCAACTTTGATTTTGCTCAAAAACCCTACCCTCTTTATCACTATTTCTTCCTTGGAGAAAATGGCAACAATACCCCTTTAAGATTTAAAAAAATGACAAGAAGAAATGGAGAATACCTTGAATAATGGCTTTGTGGATTTGGTTGATCGATTGAGCAGCTCCAAGGGCATTTTTTTAGGGCTTTTGGGTGAGCGGCACGTTCACAGAAAAGAGCATTGCGTAGTCGGTTCAGTCTCGGGCGGTGAGTGAATGGGCACTACAGGCACACCGCATGCCGCTACAGGCACGCTATGCAACAGTTTAAAACCTTTGTATTTGTTCTCATAGGCATGACACGTGCTTTTACAGGTGTGCTGCGCAAGCTTCTGGGCCTCAAAACTCTGAAAAATTGTTGAAATCACTTGTTTTCTCCAGCGAGTAGCTAGTGGACACTTGTCTCGTGGCTCTGAAAATGCATAATGGGCTTTTAAATGGTCTTCCCACCTCTTTTTAAAAGTCAAAAAGCTAAAACATCTTCGTAGTTGCTTTTGTGAGGGTTTGGAGTTTGAAAAAGGCCCCTTTTTGTTTTTTCAAAACATGAGTCACTGTTTTTTGTAATTTCATCACTTTTAAAACGTTACAAAGACCCATCTTTGATCAAGTTAATAACAAAGTGCTGTGGACAACTTCCCTCTTTTAAAACAAAAATTTCCTCTGAATAAGTGTATTTGTAATTCGAGTAGTCTTTTAACCACTGTCTCACCATTTCTTGAGCTGTATTTCTCTGAAGCCTTTATAAAAGATCCTTTATCTGAAGAGGACTTCATTAACACAAGGATGTTTCTAACCTTTGAAAACTTATTCATAAAAATATTGTTTATAGGAAGTGGAAGGAGTGTTAAAACTAATACTTGGACTGAGACCTTTATCCTTATATGTTTATGAGGGTCCTTTGATATAAAAATGAAACTTGTTTGAGTATCTCTTTAACCATTTGTATGAGCTAATTTGCATGGTGAAAGCCTTAAGAGAACTGACCCTCTGCCTTTTGTGAGGGAGGCCATCTTCAAGTTGACAAATCAACTGCTCTTTCCCTAGGTGACGTTTCTTGTGACATCTGTCTCTCTAAGCACTGTGTATCCTCGAATTTTTAGACAAGAAGCATGGTTTTGATCATGAAAGTGTTCTTTGTCTATGTGTTGGGAAAGGCACTTGGATAGATAGCAATTCCCTCTCCGAAAATGTGACCTTGTATCTTTTGGAGGAAATCCTTTGTAAACATAAGAAATAGATACCTTCAGCACCCTTATGCCACTGTATGATTTCTATGTAGAAGAGGTTTTCAACACAAGGAATTTTCATTTGTATTAACCATTATTTCTCAATGAATTTTCATTTACAGTAGTCCTTTTTGAAATCTCTGCCACACTGAAATAAATGCTCCTCATCTTCAAACAATGGTGGGCCCTCTACTTATTTATGAAGGAGGCCTATGTTTGATAACTATCATGTGTCTTCTAAAAACTCTGTCTTTCATTTTGATGGGGACATTTTTTGACTAAAATTGAAACACTGCTTTTATAACACCTTTGGCCTTATGAATGAGCTGATTTACTATGTAAAGTTTTTTGAGGAGCTGATCCTTTATTTATTTGTGATGGATGTTTGCAATAGCCCTGAAATCATTTAAAGACATGTTGGCCCTCTGCTTGTACATGAAGGAGGCCACAACATGCCTTTTTGGCCATCTACTCTTTAATGAAGGAGATTAACACAGTCATGATATTTCACCTATTTCCCAGACTGTGTCCTCTTCCCTTGTAATGCCTACCTCTGCTTGGTATATCACAATAAGTAATAAAAAGTGAAATATTGACAATATGTCTTGAGAGGCATGCTCTGAGATGTGTATCCTATTGATATAATACCCTTATGCATCTTTAGAAACCAGAAGCAACCTGACTTGTATCTGCAGAGTATTACTTGCTAGTCATAAATCATTAATCTTTTGACTGTGTTTCCAGGAGTTCATTGAATTACTTCACTGACTTGTACTTTCATCCCAGGCTCAAAACAACATGAGAAGCAGTTGTCTTCTCATGTTTAGTTTAATAATGTCTTCTGGAACACTGGTACCTTTCTGCTTTGAAAAAGACATTGAAACACTATAGAGCAACACAATATGAGTTTGGCTTTTGAAACATGCACTGCTAAGACACCAAGACTTGTTCGTGGCATGACCTAAGGGTGTATCAAACTTTGTTTGCAGAATAGGAAGGCCATCTATGACTCTTTGGTGTTAGACAGAGGTTCTTTTGGCTTAGGATAGTTTGCCAAGGGAGGATTGCCTAAAGCGCCACTACCTAACTTAGGGGAGATTTTTGACAGATTTGGAGTATTCTCTTTGGTATGATCAGACCTCAAGATGAGATATGACGAGAGGTAGGGTAGCTGACATTCTTATCAATCAGTTGGTTAATGAATGAGATGGGAATGAGGGTGAATGACAGCGATTGACTTTAACTTATGACATATGATGGACAAGTTTGTATGACTGAGACTAGATAGGGCTTGACAATTAGGATTTTTCTCATCATAGGCGGATTGAAAAGGTAGGATGGAAAAATGTTTATGGGTGTTTTCTAGCTAACAGATTTGACAAATTGGAGATCAGCTGCTAGAAAACTTGGCTTTAAAAACTAGTCATTATCAACAGGTGAAAAATACTGATGACTAATAGGTAGGACTTCGTGTTTAATAACATCTTTCACTTCTATAAATACCAAATATCGACTATACACAACCTTCCTTATTTCTGTGTTCCAAAGCTTGTAACCTTTTAAACCATATTTATATCCAATAAAGATACACCTTTTAGATTTACTATCCAACTTGGTTATTTTCTCCTTTGGAACATGTATATTTGCATCATATGTGTGTGAGAGAGGGTTTCTTACCAATCCATACCTCATGTGGAGTCCTATCCTCCAATTTTGATTAAAGTAATCTTTTAATTAGGTAATATGCAATATCCACTTCCTCTGCCCCAAATTATTTCCCTAATCCAGTGCCACTAAGCATGCTTCTTGCATTTTCCATCAACTTCCTATTCATTCTTTCTAAAATTAAATTTTTTTGAGGTGTGTATGGAGTATTCTTCTACCATGATATACCACACTTCTTATATAACTCTTCAAATTCCTTCTTGCAGAACTATCCACCATCACCTATCCTCAACTCCTTGACCTTCATCTTTGTCTAATTTTCCACTAGAGCCTTAAATTCTTTAAACATGTCAAAGACTTCAATTTTATTCATGGGGAAGTATATCCATGTATTCCTTGAGATGTCATCTATAAATGAGGCATAGTACACAGAATTACCCATTGATGGAACTAACAAAACTCCAAACAAATAATTGTTTAGAAGCTCTAATATCCCTTTCGCCCTCTTAGCACCAGAGAGGAAACTCACTTGATTATGCTTCCCATATACATAACTTTCACATAAATTGAAATATAAAGAGAAATAAGGCATACCTTCTGCCATACCATTACCATGCACTATTTAAATTCCCTTGTCTCTAATGTGTCCAAGTCTTTGATGGCACAACATAGTATTTTCTACAAATATTGCATGTTTTTTTGCTCCACTTTTAGGAACCACAAGACTATTGTACTCATTAATAACAATACTACCCAAATACTTGTAAAAATTTCTGATATGAACTCCCCTTATCAATACTAATTCTCATTGAACCATATTTCAAGTATATTTCTTGAACGTTGTTTTCACACTTGCATCATCCATCTTGCTTAAAGAAATCAGATTTCTGGCTAATGTAGGAATTTGCAGAACTCTAAGAAGTGTTATAATCCTTCAACCTTGAAACCTCAGTTTGAATTTTCTTTGTCCTATGATTCTTTTCTTCCTTTCATCACCTATGAATACATCACCACCATATTATGTCTCAAACTTGTAGAAACACTCTCTATGTGGAGTCATGTGAAAGGATGCACCCTAGTCAATAAACCATGCCTCATGATCTACATGCCATACTTGAAGAAGAAGACAATTACACATCCCCACCTTCATTTGAGGTGGTTTTTGCCTCTACATAAGGAGCATCATCAGATCCCTTTCCTTTCCCAGGAGTTTTAAGTCTACAGTCCTTTTTGTAGTGTCCTTCTTTTCCACATTTCCAACATACCTTTACATATTTTCTTGGAGATTAGATATCCCTCTATATTTAGATATCTCACTCGAGTACTTATTTATATTTATGTTATGGGACCATCCTCTTACAAACAAGGCATCTCCATTTTGGCTCTACATATTTTTCCGTCTCATCTCCTTCAACAACGAGGATGAGAATATTTCATCAAACTTCAAGGTAGTTGTATTGCTACCTATAGAAACAACTAGACTATCCAACGATTTTGGTAGAGAACACAACAGACTAATGCAATTATCTTCATCTAAAATTTCAATATCAATAGATAAAGACTGAATTACCACAATATTGAAGGCATTTAGATTCTTTGTCACTGAGTCTCCATCCTTTATCCTCAAGTTATACAACTTTTTCTACAAGAACAGTTTGTTCACCAAAGACGTAGATTGATACAAAGTCCCTAACTTGTCCCACAAAGAATTTTCCATAGATTCCTATGACACGTTCAACAATATTGAATGCAAGGGACATAATCATATTGTGCTCTTCACCTTCTGATCTAACTTGACCTAATCTTCTACTGACATTCATGTTGGTGTCATACTTGGATCTATAAAAATCCATTATTCTTTGTCCACCAAAAAATCCTCCATATTAATCTTCCACATCTTAAAATTATGTCCATTTAATTTACCGATATCTATATCTCCATTTTTCACAATCTTCTTTCACTGCAACAATCGAATCCGTAGATATCCCAGTGTAATAGGGTCTACCACAGGCCTAAGCAGCAAACCCCATTTGCACAAAGGCATCCCCTTCAAGAAAAAAAACTTTGATACCAAATGTAATTTTTAACTCTGTACAAAAATTACTTGCAAATGAATTCTTAAGAAATAGGGTAAATATACAATGGTGAGAACATAAAAAATATACACAAATATTTTCTCCTGGAACCCAAAACTATAAAACCAGATTGATTTTTCATTATATTCCTTTCAATGATAAAATACATTATATACATGACAAAACATTCATAAATCCCAATCCATTAATCATGGATTAGAACGTAATCATAGTTCCCTTGGCTAGATCTACAAAATACCATGGGGAAAACCATCATGCCTAAAATACTATGCACAAAACCATGTGTAGGTCTGCCCACCATCGTTGGGTTTGCCCAACCATTATTGGGCATGCATAAAAAAAATTCTTGGTGCATTGCCTTGGACCCCATGGAGGGGAGTTACTGTCTGCCTGCGACTGCCCCATTATGCCAGGGACAACGTAACAATTCCTAAGGCTAGTCATGAAAATAATATAACAAATATCCAATAAATAAGATGTTGTGGTGACATTAGTGGCCCTTTTCGCCAAGGTGACATCACCCTTCACGTGGCTCCCCTCCAATTTTTCCACATGTTTCCCATTTACCATCCATTTCCCCACCATAAGACCTTGACATTATGTGACACATGTCCCTCTCTCAAGTCTCCATGTGCCCCTAACACTGCTTCACTTTCCACGTTGTCCATGTGTCCCACCTATAATTCTTCTGCATAGTGCAATTCAAGTTTAGTGTTATAAGTTATTTGTTGATCTAGGTGGATATTGGTGGCCAACCGCCTATTCCACTTGGACCCCCACCATTATTTCTCTCATTTTTTTAGTTTCCTTAACTGTAGCGCAATTTATTATTTTTGGAAGTTTTTCGGGTCTCTGGAGTTATTTTGTGGCACTAAACAACATTTTTTTTTTTTTAACGGCAAAATGTGAGGCTTTGGAAGAAATCAATAGTCAGGCCAAGTAGTCACTAGTGTTTGAGCTAAAGGATTCCAAATCAGATGCATGCTACGACTGAGTTAGAACCCGACAAGGGGAATGAAAAATTGAACCAAATTATTGACGCAGAGCGCAGTGCCACCATTGCCACCACCAAGATCCATAAGTATGAGCTCGAAGATCCAGAAGAGGGAGACTGCCTCTTCCACTCCTATATGTGGGTGAACGGTTCTCCACTACAGTCCATTGTCGACATCAAAATCTAAATGAAACTCATTTCAATAGAGGTCATGAAGCTGCTAGGCCTACCGACCACAGCACACCTGCATCCATACACCATCGGGTGGCTTCACCAAGGATGAGATCTTCGCATCAACCAACAGTGTCGCATTCCCTACAACATCAAGCCCTTATAGATCAGGTACTGTGTGATGTTTCTCCTCTTGAAGTTTGTGATGTATCATTAGGCCAACCATAATTTTGGAAGCAACATGTTATGTACCTCACATTGTTATTATTACTTTGGGAAAAACGTTGTACAAGATACTAGAGGTAGCACCACCTACTACATCTCTTTGATTACTGCAAATCAATGTAGTAAGCTCATTTCCTATACCAGGAAATTCATTTTCCTTACGATTCTCCCTCAGGGAAAGAATAATATTATAGCCATAGCCTCGAGATAGGGATTCTCTACACTGAAACAACAGATGGAGAAGGTCATGTAAGAGTACAGGGACATCTGCACCTCACACACAGGGGTACTATACACTGTATATTCAAGCACACCATTGATTTGATGCCAGGTGCATCGCTACCCAATTGACCGATCTATAGATGCTCTATTATGGAGAATGATGAAATCAAGAGGTAGATTTAGTAGTTGTTGCAAAAAGGGAACATGAGGCCAAGTTCATCACCTTGTGGGAGCCTGATCTTGTTGTTGAAGAAGAAGAATGGGACCTAGAGACTCTGTATTGACTTTTTGGCATTGAAAAATATCATTGTCCAGAATAGGTATCCAATCCCACGAATTGATGACCTTTCGGACCAGCTCAAGGGGGCCAAATATTTCGCCAAGATTGAATTGAATTCTGGGTATCACCAAAGACCAATTGAACCCTCCGATGTGTGGAAGACTGCCTTAAAACATAATGAGGGCATTTTCGAATGGTTGGTCATGCCTTTCAGGCTGACGAATTCCCCCACAACCTTCATGAGGCTAATGGATGATATATTGTCACCCTTCACCAACTAATTTGTGGTGGTGTATTTGGATGACATCCTGATATTCATCCAGAGTTTGGAAGAGCACCTCTGCCATATTCAAAAATTCCTCAAAAATTTGTGACAACACAAGTTGTGTTCCAATTTTGAGAAATTCACTTTGGTATGACCCAGGTTAAATATCTGGGGCACATCATTGATGAGAGGGATGTGCATGTGGACCCAACCAAGATACAAGTCATTTGGGATTGGGCATGTCAAATTTTCAATATTTCTCTGTGATGTATCAGTTACTTAAGCCCAAGTCAGATTTTCATTAACAATGTATTCAAATATATACAATATAAATAACCATAAACTGTAACTGAAGATAGAACAAAGCATGCAAAGATAGAGAATATAATATCAAAACCATGAGGAAACACCATTGCGAGGGAAACCCATTCAAATATTATTCTTCTATAGATTGACTTCAAAAAATTTCAGTAGAGAGTACAATGAGCCCAGAACATGTATACTATTATCACTCTTCCCTGCTTCCCAAGGTTGAAAATGGAGTTGAAGGAAGGTAACCACAAACCAACCTTTAGGTTAGGTAGCTAGGCCTACCAAGACTATAGAGGGATCTCTCAATGTCACTTTGTAGTCAAATATATGACTGGATATAATGATATTAGGCTAGTTATGATGCTCAGTAGATTAGGGTTTTTGTTCGTTTGAAGTTTTTCTAGATAAGAATGACAGTTAGGGAACTAGGTCTAGGTTTAGGTCATATTTCAAAGGTTTAGTTGTAGATGTAAGGGTGTGGAAAGGTACGTAAGATTAGAATAATTCTTAATTTTTAATTGTGTTTAGAGTGAACCAAGAGAGAATCAGAATGATCATTTAAGTGAATTCATTCATCAGAAGAACAATTAAATGTTCATGTAAATCTTATAAAAATAGAGCATGAAAATCATGATTTCTGTTTATAAACTGATAAGACTTAACAGAAAGAAGCATATATAGGGAATATGGATAACATAACATTCAACATGATAATTTTATAGAAAAAAAAAATGCTCAAAGGAATACCACTAGAGTCTCAAAACTATGTCTGCAACATTGTCTTTGATTTCATTCACAAAAGCTTGTACAATAACTCCACTACAAATAACAACTATCCAACATATAAAATGACTTGAGGTGGACTACTTGTAGAAAATAGAGTTCATGAAACATCATAGGGTCTAAATCCTATCCAAAAAGAATCATAATTACATCATATGAGTCACTTCCTAGAATCTAGGGAAGTTAGAAACTAATCCCTGAAATTTAGCTAAATACTATGAGTGTGTGTCTCCTCGATTAAATTACATGTTTCCTCATCATAAGAGGAAAAAAAAAACTCAAATAATTAAATGACACCTCATGGGACAACTAGCATTGAATTTAGAAGTTTTCTTGTCTTAAAAACTGTCTAAAGGGAATCCAATGCAGAAACATAGCACCTTTAGTAGAAGCTTCGTGCATGTCTCGCAGAAACGTCGTGCATGTTAAAAGGTGATTTTGACCAACTTAAAATCATCCAATTGAAAGTATGAAGGTTGGTTTGGGTATCCCTATGTGTCTACTTTCCAATTCAACTTCAAATTTGATAAAAAAACCCAAAGGAAGACCTCCAAATGTTGATTTTCCCAACCTTACTCTAGAAGCGCCGCGCCTAGTCAAAAACACTAGCAGAAGCATGAAAATGAGGCATTTTTTTGGCCTTTTATCCACACGAAAGGGGTGTCATGAAAAACCAAGACCTTATATGAAATGTGCAGGTGAAATGGAATCCAACCATGTAAACCAATCTTCATTTGGGTGCCCTGAGAGAAAGTGTTGCGCCGCTGCGCGACACATCTGTAAAGATGAAATTGCCAAAAAATTAGAATTTTCCAAAATTCATTCTACAAAAATAGGGCTTAATGATGGATCAATATCTCTCTAACCATAACATTTTTTGCAAAACTGAGAGAGGCTTTTGTTTTTTGGAATTTTATGAACCAAAAACTCCTCTTTTTTTTTAAAATACTTTCCCATTGTATCAGAATCCAAGTTTTAAGTTGATCACTTAAAAATTGTAGTAGCATAGCACCACTTTAGAAGAAGCATCATGCCACTTGGAGAGGAAGTTTGGAGGCCTTCCGAGAGGGGTTTTGGGCATAAAGTGGTATGGTTGGAAAGATTAGGATGTCTTGTAGAAAATAGAGTCATCAAGCACTGCAAAATCATTCTCCAAACCCCTGAAAAATGGATTTGAAGACAAATTGTACAAAAGTGCAGAAAATGACCTGGAGCAACTGTATTTTGAGCATGTGTCTCAAACCATAAAACCTGTGCATAAACTAAAGGAGTTTTTTTTTCTAGGGCCTATTATTGACAAAATTTTCCTTTACTTTTGTAAAATTCATCTCCATAACTTCATAAATTGATTTTGAAGAAAAATTGTCCCTCTGTGCAATGTAAACCCTAACAAATGACCTTTTGATGAATTGTGAAGTATTGATCTCTTGCAAGTTGGATGGCTCAAACCTGAAATTATGACCTCCTTTATGGACCCTCTTCTTATCCTCCATGATGTTTTTCAACAAATAAAACCCTATCTTGATGTAGTGGATGGGGAAGGTGGAAAATTCAGAAAACAAGGGATAGTGGTAGAGTTGTTTTAGGGACAAAAATGGGATGGAAGGAAGTTAGGGAAAAATCCAAAAATATTTTGGGAGGTAGGGTGATGAGTGGGATACAAGATGCAAGTGAAATTTTTGTGAACGGGCATGTGAAAGGTAACCAAAAGGTCAAAACACAGGGTTTTCCTATTTTTCTTTCCAAAATATAGTGAAAATTAGGGTTTTGATGGAAACAATGGTAAAGAGGGCTATGAGTGGTAGGGAGTGTTAGGGAGGGGTGTGCGAAAGATATGTGAAGGTATTAGATGGTAAAAATAGGGTTTTAAATAAATGAAACCAATCAAGAATGGGAGGCCCTAAAAACGTAGTGGAGCAAAAACCTAAGCAGAGAAATCACTCATATGTTGATGAATTGACTTGAAATAGGTATTTGAGAGTGTCCACTTACTGATGAGGATGACACAAAAGCCTTATGCACTTATTTTGACACTTGAATGGCTGATTTGGAGGTTGAAACCCAAAATCATAGCGCCTTGGCAGCAATGGAGTGTGATGATGAGAAGAGGGAGCTCTATTGACCATGTAGCATACTTCTTTGAGAAAATACAAATTGCCTTTACTTATTTTCCTATATTTAATAACTCCCAATGTAAATGACATGTATGGTGAAAATGACAACTTGTTCACCTTCTTTCATGACATCATTGGACATTGTGGTGGCAAAACAAAAGAGACTTAGACCCTGACCTAGATGAAGTTGTGATGAATGACCTAAGACCCTAGATGATTGATGGATGACATGACCTCTGAAATGATTATGACCATGAATGGACTTAAGAGAGTAACATTTCATACCTAGACTCATTCAGTGAAAAAAATATTATTTGAAAACTGACTTGAAACATGAAATTTTTACCTAGGACCACTACCTAGTAAATAAAAAAAGAGTATTTTTTATCACTGAACATTAAGACACTAACATTTGCTCCAGCTAGGGGTGGAAACTCCTTCAGGAGGTGTCAAGAACACCGTAGACCAAGTAGCCTCATCCATTGGGAAATGGAGTCACTACAACTATAATCCTCAAACTAACTCAAATCCAACTGAAAGTTGAACTGTACATCATCAACTGCAAACTCTACTGGAAACTGACACTAAAAAATATGTTCAGAATGTTGAGCTTATTCATCGCACCTTACCTACTCTAATTAATCCATAAATCACTTGATCAAGGTAAGTAGAATATCTAATGTAACCAATCAAGTAAATGTATACTTGATTGATGCTTGTATTCAGCTCCACCAGGCATAAAGAAAGATTGAGTAAATGGAAACTCAAAATGAAATCCGAGCACAAAACCTGTGTTGGTGAAAGAAAAAACTCCACCTTTTCCGATCCTTGCAAAAGACCGCCCAAGGAGCCTTGAAAATCATGAAACATTACCTTTGGTTGATCATCACAAATAAGGGAGATACTTTCAAATATAATGGATGAGTTTTCTTATTCATTTGGTTGATCCTTTCTAAATATAAATACAACAATGTGATCTTCCATATCATCTAGATCAAAGACAAGATTTTTATGTTCTTGCATAACTTCAATTGAGGTAACCAAATCAACATCAACAAAAATATCTACAAGTGGCTTTTCACGTATATCAGAAAGATAATTGTCTTGGCTTTGAAAATTTTCTATTTCTTGATCATTTGAAGACTGTTTAACATGTTCATCAAACTCAAGACAGCAAACCTGTTGTATGTTTTTTTTTACCTCAACGGATAAATCATGACTCTCTAGAGTTTCTATACAAGAAAACTCAAAGTTTTGATCTGCACATATTTCTTCCTAAATTAAAAACTCAGAAGAGAAAAGGGATGAAGGGTAGCTGGAAATAAAATATTCATATATATCTTGATGACTTGAAGATTGGAAATACTGCTGCAAATTGTCATCAACTTTGAAAGATGGAAGATCAATGTCATCCTTTGAATAATTATGCTCAAGTTCATTGTCATCCAGGGTAGAATCAATGATCTTCTCATGGCGGTGAAAAGGATTTTCATTCAAAGAATCCAAGAGTTCATCATCCTTAAACTCTTCATCACCATCAGAACTTTCTATCTCTTGAATAAAATTCTCAAAGTGATGACAATAATCCTCAATCAAAAGAAAATAAGGATAGGTTTCTCTATACTTCTCAAAAAATGCCGAGTGAAAATCGTTGAGAGAATAAATGTAACTAGGAGGCAAGCTTTCATACCAAAACCATTATTTTTCTTCTAATGTGATCATGAACATCTTCATTAAATAATATTAATGAAATTAATCTTCATCTTACGCAAATGCATATGAAATATTATTAAATGAAGTGGAGCATCATCAACTTTTCCATCTATGAATTTTGGCAAGCATGTTTTCCAATCTACCTAAGGCATACGATTTGGAAAACCTTGAACATGATCTCGATGCATAGGAGCATACCTTCTAGTAGTTAAATCCATCTTGAAAATAGTGAAGTCACCAAAAAGGTCTTCAAGCTACCGCTTTTTGAACAGTGGAGTCGCCATGAAAACTCTGAACTTTTGGATTCTTCGACATTGGAGTCGCCAGATGAAAGATGCACAAACTTCTTATGCCTAAAAATTGTTCACCGTCACCAATCAGAGATAATCTTTGTCATTATTTTCCGGGAAATATTTATCCTTCAGTCTCCAGAAGCAGTGCCAAAAAATTTATCACTCCCCTCTGCTTCCCAAGGCTGAAAATGGAGCTGAATGAAGGTAACCATAAACCAACCTTTAGGTTAGGTAGATAGCCCTACCAATACCAGAGAGGGCTCTCTCAATGTCACTTTGCAATCAAAGAGATGACTGGATGTAATGATATTAGGCTAGTTATGATGCTCAGTAGATTAGGGTTTTGTCTGTTTGAAGTTTTGCTAGATAGGAACAATAGTTAGGAAATTAGCTCTAGGTTTAGGTCAAATTTCAAAGGTTTAGGTGTAGAGGTAAGGGTGAGGCCAAGTAGGGAAGCTTAGAAGCATGCTGAATTTTTCATTGTGTATAGAGTGAACTAAGGGAGAATCAAAATGAGCATTAAACTGAATTCATTCATTAGAAGAGCAGACACATGTTCATGTAAATGTTATAAAAACAGAGCATGGAAAACATGATTTCTTCTTATAAACTGATAAGACTTAACATAAAGAATCATATATATGGAATATGGATAACATAACATTCAACATGATAATTTTACAGAGAAAAACAAATGCTCAAAGGCATACCACTGGAATTTCAAAACTCTGTCTGCAACATGTAGAAATTATACAAAATACATGTATGCCTTGGATTCTCCTGATCTAACAATATCCTACTATTAAATACATAATCACTTCTACAAATCTTGGCGGGAATTAAAACAAAATCACCAATTACAATATCATGAAGAAAGATCAATCACACACAACACAGATAATTTACTAGGAAAGCTTATAGCTAAAAACCTCACTATCTTCTATTGTATATTATATCATGGATCATGAAACAATTACATACAAATATCTAATCCAAGAGCTCCCAGTACATGAGCTAATTTTCTCACGCTGTCATACAAAAATTGGCAAGTTCCTTAGCCAATTTACTGTCTCCAGAAAACCTGCCTCTACTGCGCATTCCCTGGTGATAGCAATCTCTGAATGAGCGCAATCTTGCTCGCCTTGACTGTGCAATCCTCATGGGCACATCCAATGTGTGTGTGGTTGGATGTGTGAAACTGAATAATGTCACAAATGATAGTTTACTTCCCTTTCACCTAGAACACAATTGGGTCTCCACTGGCTTTGACATTCATGCAGTTAATGATAGTAAATCTTCAGTTTCATGTGAGACCACTGATTGTGAATTAATTAATAACTAATTCATTTAATCTCTCACTAGTGTATCTTCAATTACAACTAGCACAGCTGAGTTTAACTCACTTAACTAAGTTTAACTCACTTAACTGAGTTAAGCTACTTTACAACTTGCATAACTACACTTCAAACTCTATTACAACTTCAAATCACTCAGTTACAACTAATTCCACCTACATGTCCCACCAACCATCCACTTAACTCGAAATTCCTTTAGCTAACTGATTTTCCACTTCAGTTAACTATTTCCAAGTTCTCATTGATAATAGAATATAGTTTATTGTCCAACTAATATTGAGCGATAATAATAGTAGACATGCATCTATAAATAGACATTCATTCTATAAATACAATTTGCACATACATCTATAAATATACATACACCTAAAAATAGCCTGAGGCTCCATCCTAGTGTAGGTGCTTCATTTTCAATAGGATATTCTTGTTGAATCTCAACACTCCCTCTCAACAAGAAAGGGAGTGTACTTCACCCCAATCATGTCTCTATGGTATTTGAATTTTCTCCTAGTGAGTGCCTTCGTCAGAATATCTGCATCCTGATCTTCTGCGGGAATGTAATGATGCAACATGATTCTCCTTTTCACATAATCTCTGAGATGATGGTACAAGATATCTGTATTCTTAGATCTATCATGAAACACCGGATTAATCAAGAGTTTAATGCAACTCTAATTATCACAATGAATCATTGTCGAATCCAAATGAGAACCAAAAAAACCAACCAAGATCTTTCTCATCCAGATAGCCTCACATGTACCTTGACTCGTTACCATGTATTTCGATTTCGATGAACTGAGTGCCACGGATCTCTGCTTCTTGTTGTACCAAGAAACAATTGTAGACATGATACTAAAGATCCCCCCTTGATGTGCTCTTTAGGTCCATTGGACTTCCATCCCAATATGCATCCGTGAAGCCATGAAACTCTACTCCATCCATCTATTTGTACCATAAACCATACTCTGATGTGCCCCTCAGTTATCCTAGGAAATGCTTACCTACCTCCCAAAATATCTCTGTAGGCTTAGCTGTAGATTGACTCAACTGGTTAACTGCATAGCAAATGTCCAGTCTCGTGTTCACTAGATACATTAGTGGACCCACTAATTGTCGATAGACAATAACATCCACTACCTCTCTAGAAGTATCATCTTCTTTCCCCTAGTTTCCTAGAAGAGGATTATCCATGGGGTTGCATCCCTCCATGTGAAACTTACCTAGTATCTCCCTTGCATACTTGAATTTAGACACAAAAAGTTCATGATCTCGCTGCCATATTTCCAATCTAGGGAAATAATGGAGGCCCATATCCTTCATCTCGAACACCCTTGCAAGATCCTCCTTGCATGAGTGTATCAGTTGCTCATCACGAGTAAATATAAAATCATAAAAATAAATAACAATGATTAAAATCTTACCCTCCACCACAATTTGGTATAGCTTTGCATATGTTTCACTTTTGGTGAAGCCCAGTGTGGTGAAATAGCTGTATATCCGAGTGTACCAAGCACAAGCTACTTGCTCATCACGAGTAAATATAAAATCATAAAAATAAATAACAATGATTAAAATCTTACCCTCCACCACAATTTGGTATAGCTTTGCATATGTTTCACTTTTGGTGAAGCCCAGTGTGGTGAAATAGCTGTATATCCGAGTGTACCAAGCATAGGTTTCTTGCTTCAGCCCATACAATTGTCTTTTGAGTTGGCACACATGTGAATCATTGTTGAAGATCTCGAAACCTTCAAGATGCTCTATGTACACCTATTCCTCAATTATCCCATTGAGAAACACAGTTTTCACATCCATCTGATGAATGCACTAGCCCATCTGTTTTGAGAGTTCAAGGATGGTCCTTATGGAAGAATACCTTGTGACAGGTGCAAAGGTTTCTTCATAAACTATCCCCTCAATCTGTGAGAAGCCTCGACCCATAAATTTTGCCTTGTATTTCTCCACACTCCCATCGGTATTTTGCTTTACCTTGTAGATACATCTCAAACCTACCACTGATTTATCAACCAACCTTGGAACAATTTCCCAAGCACCGTTTTTGACAATAGAGTCATACTCCTCCACCATTGCATCTACCCATGTGGGCTCCTACACTACTTCCTGAAAGGAAGATGGTTCAGTCACAATACATTTTCTCATGAGAGCCATGTATCCAGTAAATCGGTTAGGAGATTATCTTTGTTTGTGCTGTGAAGTAGGGGCTCCTACATTCTGTGCAGCATCAAGTCTCAGCCTATCACCTTTCATGGTACGCCTTCTTCCATTACTGATGGAGGGCTCTACGTGAGTGGAATCCTCCACTCCATGAACCTCCTCCTGTGGATGATCCACATCTAGAGACTCATCTTTGGGAACCAGTAGTTCCTCCTCCACATGCAAGTCCAGATCCCTCTCAAGCAACAACTGCATGGCTTTCCTCTCATCAAATTTTATATCCTGTCACACAATAGTCATTTTTTGTTTGGAAAATACACAAAATAATTATGGGGTGTTTCTTTGTACCCCACAAAAATCCCAACTTCAACAGTCGGCTCCAGCTTCTTCCTGGCGTCCTTGGTCACGTGCACATAAACAGATGAGCCAAAAATCTTAAAGTGTGAAACATCTAGTTTCTTACAAGTGAAAACTTCTTCAGGCGTACTCATGCCAAGTACTCTATGAGGACAATGGTTTTGCACATAAACCGCAGTGTTGCATGCTTTCACCCACAAATGCATTAGTAGGCCTTGATCATGCAACATTGCTCGTGATCCACCCATGACATTCTGTTCTTCCTCTCTGCGACCCCATTTTGCTGTGGGTTATGAGGCACTATGAGTTCTTTTCGAATTCCTTATTTGCTACAGAAGTTTTGAATTCGTTAGAGATGTATTCTCCACCATTATTGCTCCTAAGAGCCTTCACTTGCTTCCCTAATTATTTCTCCACAAATGCCTTAAACTCACAGAACTTTGAGAATGTTTGATCCTTCTTTTGCATGAATAATATCCAGCATTTACGAGAAAATTCATCAACAAATATTACATGGTACTTATGTTTTTTTGTTGAAGCAACCAAGAATGGTCCACACACGTCTATGTGAACTCTCTCAAGGATCCCCAAAGCATGATTATAGTACTTATGTTTTGTTGTTGAAGCAACCAAGAATGGTCCACACACATCTATGTGAACTCTCTCAAGGATCCCCAAAGCATGGTTCTCATTCTAATGAAACGTGGAATTTACATACTTCCCCATGGTGTAACCCTTGCACTGATCTAACTGAGAAAGTGTTCCCATTGGAAGTCCAGTAGATATTTGACGCATGACTTTCAAGGCTCCATGATGAAGATGGCCCAATCACCTATGCCATAATTCACCCTCATCCTGGCTCACCACTTTTTCTGCCTTTCCCATCATGGCAGTGTAGCCATCTACCTCCAGCTTGTAGAGATTCTTAACTTGATCCCTATCCTCTTGGCTTGACCCATTTTTTTATGTCACAGGAAATATTTTCCATCGCTAAAAACAACGTCATAGCCTCTGTCCTCCAATATTGCGACTAAGACTATTTTTTTCTTCAGACCTGGAACATGCATAACATATTTCAATTGAAATGGTTTACCTAACTCCCTCTAAAAGGTAATGGTACCAATCCCGGTAGCTCTGTACCATCCGTTGTCGCCCATCTCTATATGCACCTAGAAATATTTCTCCTCCAAGTCACTAAAAAGTTCCTTATCTCTCGTCATGTGAAATGAACCGTCACTATCCAAATACCACATCAATCCTAATGCACTTGACACCATGCATGCAATCAAAGAGAAGTAAAGCTCAAATTGTGAGGCAAGGGCCTCACTAGTTGTATCTCCAACAACCTTCTTGTTCTTCTTCTTTTGTGGATAGCTAGTAACAAGATGCCCATGTTCATGACAGTGAAAATACTTCACCTTGGACATATCCAGCTTATTGCCTTAAGACTCAAATTTAGAATGGAATTTCTTCCCCTTCACCATCTTCAACTTGGTAGCCAAAGAAAAATCCTCTTCATCATCATGCATTGATGAAGAGCCATCTCTAGTGTTCCGCTTGAACTCGTCCTGCACTAGATCCGACCACAGTCATTCCCATTACGAAAAAATTTTCCCGTCCGTTGACAAAGTCTTCATAACTATGCCAACTCTTAGGAAGTCCCAAGATAGCCAAGCTCACCAAATCATCATCAACAACAATTATTCCCACACTCCCCATTTCATCCCAACATTGGAAAAACTTTGTGAGATACTTTGGAATGTTGTTGCCCTTTTCATCTTGATCTTCCTGAGTTTATCTTTGAGCGCCAATTTCCTATGGTCGATGCTACTTTGGAATAGATCCGTCAAAGCCTTCCACATAGCATATGGTGTGGATTTCCCATGGAGGCTTGATATAATGTGGTCTCCTACTCCCTCCAACAGGATCCTCCTCACCTTTGCCACTCTCTTTTTCCATGCATCAAGATTGGCAACATCTGACGAAGTAGGCTTAGGAACATCATTGTTAATGAATTCCTTCAAGCCATTGTCTTCAAGTACTACCTCCATCCCGTCCTTCCAAGAAGTGTAGTTCGAAATGCCCTTGAGTGCATACTCTAACCTCAAGCCATTGAAATCCATTTCAATCTTGAATCAACTGTAGCACCAAGAAAGTCTTTCTGCAAATTTGAATTCTTTCCACCAACAAAATCAACTCCTGATTCACGACTGTAATTTCCTATGCTTTGATACCATGTAGAAATTATACAAAATACATGTATGTCCTGGATTCTCCTAATCTAACAATATGCTACTATTAAATAAAAATTCGCTTCTATAAATCTTTGTGGAATTTAAAACACAATCGCCAATTACAATTTTCATGAAGAAAGATCAATCACACACAACACAGATAATTTACGGGGTAAAGCTTATAGCTAAAAAACCCACTATATTCTATTGTATATTATATCATGGATCATGAAACAATTACATACAAAGCTCTAATCCAATAGCTCTCAGTACATGAGCTAATTGTCTCACACTGTCATACGAAAATTGGCAAGTTCCTTAGCCAATTTACTATCTCGAGACAACCTACCTCCACTGTGCAATTTCTGTTGATATAAATCCCTAAATGAGTGAAACCTTGCATGCCTTGACTGCGCAGTACTCATGGGAACATCTAATGTGTGTGTGGTTTCATGTGTGCAACTAGATAATGTCACAATTGATAGTTTACTTCCCTTTCACCTAGAACTCAACTAGGTCTCCACTGGATCTCACATGCATGCAGCTAATAGTAAATATTCAGTTTCATGTGAGACCAATGGTTGTGAATTAAATAATAATTCATTCACTTTATTTCTCACTAGTGTATCTTCAGTTACAACTAGCACAATTGAGTTTAACTCACTTAACTGAGTTAAACTACTTTACAGCTTGCATAACTGCACTTCCAACTCTGTTACAAATTCAAATCACTCAGTTACAACTAATTCAACATGCATGTCCCACCAACCAACCACTTAAATCAAAATTCCTTTAGCTAACTAATTTTCTACTCCAATTAACTATTTCCAAGTGCTCATTGAGAATAGAATATAGTTTATTGTCCAACTAATATTAAGGGATAATAATAGTAGACATGCATCTACAAATAGATATCCATTCTATAAATAGAATTTGCACATACATCTATAAATATACATACACCTAAAAATAGCATGAGGCTCCATCCTAGTGTAGGTTCTTCATTTTCACTAGGATCTTCTTGTTGAATCTCAACACAACATTGTCTTTGATTTCATTCACAAAATCTTTTACATTAGCTCCACTACAAATAACAACTATCCAACCCATAAAATGACTTGAGGTGGAATAATTAAGAAAATAGAGTTCCTGACACCTCATAGGGTATAAATCCTATCAAAAAGTCATCATAATTACATCATATGAGTCACTTCCTAGAATCTGGGGAAGTTAGAAACTTATCCCTGAAATTTATCTAAAGACTAGGAGTGTGTGTCTCCTCCATTAAATTACATGTTTACTCATCATAAGAGGCAAAAAAAAAATCAAATACATCAAATGACACCTCATGGGACAACTAGCATCGAATTCTGAAGTTTTCTTGGTTTGAAAACTGTCTGAAGGGAATCCAATACAGAAACGTAGCGCCTTTAGCAGAAGTGTCATGCTTGTCTAGCAGAAAAATTTCATCTGTTCAAAGGTGATTTTGACCCACATAAAATCATCCAATTACAATTTTGAAGGTTAGGTTGAGTATCCCTATGTGTCTTATTTCCAATGCACTTTTAAATTTAAGAAAAAACCCATAGGAATATCTCCAAAAGTTTATTTTCTCAACCTTACTCCAGAAGCGCCACGCCTGTTCAAAAACACTGGCATATGCATGAAAATGAGGCATTTTTTATATTTTTCTCCACAACCAAGAGGTGTCATGAAAAACTAAGACCTGATCTGAAATTTTCATGTGAAATAGAATCCAACCATGTAAACCAATATTCATTTGGGTTCCCTAAGAGAAAGCGTCGCACCGTTCCCGACGCTTTTGTAAAGATGAAATTGCCAAAATTTCCAAAAATTCAGAATTTTCCAAAACATTTTCTAAAAAAATAGGGCTTAAATACGGATAAATATCTCTCTAACCATAATTTTTTTTGAAAAACTGAGAGACTTTTTTGTTATTTTACATGTTATGAAGCAAAACCTCCTGCGGTTTTCCAAAATACTTTCCCATTTGCTCATAATAAAAGTTTGAAGTTGATCATTTAAAAATTGCAAAGGTGTAGCGCCACGTTTGGAGGCCTTCATAGAGGATTTTTGGGCTGCAAGTGTTATTTTTGGAAAGCTTAGGATGTATGCTACACAGTGGAGTCATCAAGCGCTACAAACTCCTAAAAAATTGATTTAAAGACAACCTGTCCAAAAGTGCAGAAAATGATGTGGAGCAACTGTATTTTCAGAATTTCTCTGAAACCATAACACATGTCCATAAGCTAAAGGAGGTATTTGTTATTTGGCCTATTATTGACAAAAAAATATTTCAATTTTGTAAAATTAATCTCCATTACTTTAGAAATTGATTTTGAAGAAAAAATTTCCATGTGTGCAATGTAAACCTTAGCAAATGACCTTTTGATGAATTATGAAGCATTGATATCATGCAAGTTGGATGGCTCAAACCTGGAATGATTACCTCCTTTATGGACCCTCTTCTCATCCTCCATGATTTTTTTCAACAAGGAAAGCAGTAGCTTGATGTAATGGATAGGGAAGGTGGAAAATTAGGAAAACACGGGATAGTGGTAGAGTGGTTTTAGGGACAGAAATGGGATGGAAGGAAGTTAGGGAAAAATAAAAAAAAATTTGGGGAGGTAGGGTAATGAGTTAGCTACAAGATGAAATTGTAATTTTTGTAAATGGGCATGTGAAAGGTGTCCAAAAGGTCAAAACACAAGGTTTTCCTAGTTTTCTTGCCAAAATATATTGAAAATTAGGGTTTTGCTGGAAAAAATGGTAAAGAGAGCTATGAGGGGTAGGGGGTGTCATGGAAGGGTCTGTGAAATATATGTGAAGGTATTAGATGGTAAAATGAGGGTTTTAAATAGCCAAAACCAATCAATAATGGGGGGCCCTAAAAACATAGTGGAGCAAAACCCTAAGGAGAGAAATCACTTGCATGCTAATGAATTGACTTGAAATAGGAATTTGAGAGTGTCCACTTACTGATAAGGATGCCATAGAAGATTTATGCACTTGTTTTGACACTTGAATGGTTGATTTGGAGGCTGAAACCTAAAAGCGTAGCGCCTTGGCAGTTGTGGAGTGTGATGGTGAGAAGGAGGAACTCTATTGACCATGTAGTATAATTATTTGAGAAACAACAAATCTCCTTTAATTATTTTCCTATCTTTGCTAACTCCCAATGTAAATGACATGTATTTTGAAAATTAAAACTTGTTCGCCTTCTTTCATGACACTATTGGACATTGTGCTAGCAAAACAAAAGAGACTTAGACCCTAACCTAGATGAAGTTGTGATGAACTGCCTAACACCTTAGATGATTGATGGATGACATGACCTCTGAAATGATTTTAAACATGAATGGAGTGTGAATGGAGTGAACAGAGTATCATTTTAGACCTAGACACATTCAGTGAACAAAAAATTATTTGAAAACTAACTTGAAACATGAAATTTTGACCTAGGACCACTACCAAGTAAATATGAAAAGAGTATTTTTTATCACTGAACATTAAGACACTAACATATACAAAGAAAATAAACATATCTGATATTTGGAATGTCAGATATACAATAGTAAAATACGAAAACAATGGATCACAAATACCAAGTGATCTCAGCTACCCAGATCTATATCTGGATCTAGAATATTTTCGATAATGGATTTGATGCGACTGTGATTGCGTGACACATGAGTGAATACGTCGTGCAAATAAATGACTAAAAATCAAATTTGATCTGCCCAATAACTCTCAGAGTCATGGCCTTAACACACCCTACCCGCGGCTTTACCAGCTCTGAGCCAATACCACAGAGTTCTGTGGCTGTAGTAGAGGGATTGAACAACTTAAAATCTTGGTTGTGCCCTAAATATTTCCTGCTGGCGGGTTTTCCAGTTGATCCATGACTGCAACAAGCTTATCCCGTGGCTATGGCCTACAAGATACGCTACCTCAATTTTACCTGCCCGCAACCTAGATTAAAAATACCCAGATCTGAAATGTGCCTCTGCTTTTTATCTCAATCCATTGCGCGAACCTGTTGCGACGTACCTGTTGTTAGGAATCTGTAATCAACAAGATTGGCAAAGTCCGATCACAGAAACAACATTATTTCAACCACTTTGGGATTCTAGGATCTAGCCTTCCTGAATCTGGAGAGGGATCTATCCAATAAGTGCAAAGATGGATTTGTCTTTAAAGTCTTGGGTAATGATATTAGGCTAGTTATGAAGGCCAAGAGTTTTTCTTGTTTTTGGATGGTTGAGAATGATTACTATTTGAGGTGGAAAGTTCTAAATGAAAAGAGTTTCAAAGGTGAGAAGTTGCAAGCAAATAGAACAAGCTTTGGCCAGGAAGATAGATAATTGCAGGTTTTAGTCCATTGGGCTATGGAGTCATAATAGGGTTTAATTGAAACAATCAATTTCAAGAGTGGTCCATGGGGCAAGTCATCTATGTCTAAGGATCTATTTGAAGTTGGATTTATGGAATGAGATGATACAAAAAGAAGGGGAATTAAACAAATGGAGAACAAAGAGTAGCCCAGGATCTGGTAAGTACTTTGAAACTAGCCAACCTTTGACAAACACTTAAGAGAAACATAAAAGAAATCTAGGATCTGGTAAGTACTTCGAAACTAGCCAGCCTCTGATATACTTTCCATATAAAACATATAAAAATAGAGAGAAACTTGAAGGCAACTGTTGGAGTAGAAACTAGTGGGCCAGGCTCACCACAAATCCTCTCCTAGCTCTGCTTTACTTGGTTACTTTGAAGACAATCACAAAGATAACACAGAATGGCCTAAGATCTGGTAAGTACTTTGAAACTAGCCAGCTTTTGACACATTCCAAGGGAAACTTTCAGACAGCCCTTGGGATAAAACTAGGACCAGGGCTTACAATATCTTCCTTAGTTCATCTTTACTTAACATGAAATGAAAATAACATCCAAGAAAAATATTTAGCTAAGACAATAGGACGAGGGAACGCTAGCATTCCTATGCTTCAACTGAATTAAATCATTCCTAAATAACACAAATTGGAAGAAAACATATAGATAAATATTTTCAGTCAGAGAAGGGTATTGATATACAGTAGGTCCTAACTCTATGCATGTAGTTCTTTATAAGAGAAGATGAACATAGTGAAAACAGAAATAAAACAACAATTCATAATAAGAAATAACATCATCGTCGACATAGACCAAGATCCCATAAATCAGCTTGTATTGATGCTCCAAACCAATTACAGCTTTAAGTCCAATGCTTCAGTTTAGCAATCATCTACACTTCCCAGACTAACTTTTCTATCACAAGCAGAGCTCCAAGAGCCAGTGAACACTATTTACAATTAGAAGTCTCAAGCTGAATTACATTTCAAATTTCAGCAACGAACTCAATTAACCCCTCTCTCATCTTCTCCAGTAGTATTTATAGAAGAATGAGGAGGTGAGATCTGTTAAAATATCTCCTAGGTGAATTAATACAAACTTAATGGCTTCTCGGCCTCTGAGGGGCTCGATGAAGAAGTTTACAGATGTTTATGTCTGTATTAATGTTTTTCATTTAAGATTAGGCTCGGTGGGAGCCCTTATTGACTTTTGAGGCTCTGTGTTGTATAATAGTCACTTTGTTGATATTTTTTACATTAAGTTCTTTGGAATAAATAACCATTCGACTGCGCTTGAGGCAAATATCTGATCTTGATCAATAACTTCCGCCTCTGTTTGAATGCTTTGAGGCACAGGTGGCACTATGGTAGCTGGGAGGAATCAATTTACCTCAGATGTGGCGGTGGAGGCTTTCTTGTCTGATAAAACACTTATGATTTTCTTTTAACTGTGTTTTAATTGGGAGGATTAGGCTTTTGATAATCAATCTTAGCCATAATCCTCATAAATCTATCTTCACTCTTCCATGCTGGCGCTTTCTGTTTTTGACACTGATACTCTTTGATTTGTGATTGATTCACTATGTTTTATTGGTGTGCAGTGCTACGCATGGGTCGTGAAGCATCAGTGCCTTTGGAGTATTGACGAGGCGTGAAAATTTGAACCATAGATGGCTTCTATTTAATAAATCGAAGCCACAAGAATTGAAACCCCAGCCTTCGGCTTTTTCTTCGGCACAATGGAAAAACCATATAATCACCGTTTATCAAATAACATACCCGGACTTCAAAACTTTTGATAAAACCAAGTTGTATAACCATTTCGGGTCACAAAAGGTGTTTACTGATGTTAGGGTGTTTGTGACCTAAAATCCTTATGAAATCTACCATATAAAGTTCCCCGGGTCCGTTTTGGGGCCTGTTGATGTCAACTCGAGTGTGATCTGAAATTTTTATGAAATCCACTTTATAAAGCTTATCGTGTTCAGCTTTCACGACTATGCGAGCAATAAGATGAGACCCACTCCAATCCGCTGCTTCCGCGTGGATGCTGACTAGGCGTTGGGACCACCAGTTCTGTAGGACCACTGACTGCTGTTGTGGCTGTGGGGACCAGGGTGACTGATTTTGGGCCGTCGATCTGCAGATCAGATCGATGGCAGAGATGTTTTTATAAATGTGTTGTACCTTAGTTTCATCCCCCGAGCTCATTTTGAGTGTGATCACCATCCAATGAGCCAGCCTTAGATCGGATGGTGCACATCAGTATTGCGCTGAGCCCACAGTCGATATTTAACGCCCGATGAGAGTGGTATCTCCAACCCGCTCAAGGCCACGTGTCGGCCTGCGGCATTGATCATGACCAAACAGGGAATACAGCTTTCCTTTCAAAGGCGGTGCGATAAAAACTGCTCCAGTTTTGTACAGTAAGTGATCGTGGGGACTGCCGGGGAGATTGATTTGAGGGCTGTCGATTTGCAGATCAGATCGACAGTGGGGAGCGAATTAAGCTTTGCACTGGCGGAAATCTTTTCAAACCCTTCAAAAACACAAGAAATTAATATAAACAAAGGTTTCATGTGTCGGGATGGTTTTAAATATACGAAGTAGGTAGGCGCCCGACTGCAGGGCCTTGGTCTATATGAAAAGCAATATGATTAGGGGCTATAATATACAAGGCTAATCAACATCATAGTTTTTGTTTAACGCAAAAACAAATGCACTCTGTGAGTTGCTCCGACGTGATAAGTGCACAGGACCTTAGCACTTGGTTCTAGCGCTAGGGCACATGGAGTGGAAATGGTTTGGATCCAACCCAAAGAGGCTTAGACCCATAGTCAAAATACTTGTTTTTTAGGACATTTTCAAGATGTTTAGATGGATTTTGGGGGTTTCGATATAGTTCAGAACGAGTTTTAAACTTTGTAAAAATGATTTTCATGAATGGAAGAAGGGGAATCATGAAAATAGAGGAGTTTTATGGAGGAAAAGGGGAGCAAAATGGAGGTTAGTTTTTCGAGTGAGGAAAGGGGAAAAGGTGATTTTTTCAATAGTTTCCTTATGAAATTAGCAGAATTCCAGAGTGTAAAATGGGCACAGTAGGGAATATTTTGGACAGAGGCATGAGGCCTTCAAGAGTCTTCAAGAGCCAACACTTTTTTGCAATAAAATTTGTTCCTTGAAGGCTCCAAAAATGATTTAGCCACCTTTTGGTATAACAAATTTCATAAGTGGCTAACAGTGGCTCCACTTGGGGATGGTGCCTTCTTGAAGGCATCAAGAAATTCAGACTTGCATTCTCTGGGAGGTTGATCAGTGCCTTATCCATTGGGCTGCCTTTCGTTTGCTAGGATGATCTTGCTCTGAAAACATATTAGCAGCCATAAAAAAATTGGATCTTTCATCAACAAGCTTTCTGCCTACCCAATCCTATAGATCTAACATTTTTTCTTCATTAGAGTGCACTTGGATTGGAAAACTCTTTTACAAAATTTTATTCTTTTGAAAGCAGGAAAACTAATCTATTTCTATTCCTTATTTCCCCATGGACTCAGATTAAACAGTTGAGCCCATATAATTCTCTACCTAATCTACTATCTGTTGGGATTAAACTGTCCAATAGATTTTTATTCACTACATTCTACAACAGAAATTTAAAAGCATACAAGTCAGGATTGAACATTCTAACTTGTTGCTAATCTATGGCATAAAAACAAGCTGCACATAGATATTATTTTGTAGAAAATTAAATAAAAAATGGGAGGTTTAAGATCTGAAATTTCAAAGCATTTCCTTCATCCTTTTTTTTTTTTTACTACTCTGTTTTGACTTTTGTTTTGAGTTGTCTTTCCTTTGTCAACTGGTTTAGATTCTGAGCTAATTGGAACCAGATTTACATCCTTTTTGACTCAAAATTTGGAACATATTTGAGTCATTCTCTTTGGGAACTTAGGTTCAGATTTTGAGCATGTTTGAACCTTTAATTTCTATCCTAAACTATCTACTGATAAGCCAAGATTAAACAATTTTGGCAAATCGAATTCACTATCCTATCAGCAGAAAATTTAAAACTAATTAGTCAAGATTAGGTTGTTTGACTAACTAGAAGTGTGTTCTTTAGGAGTGGCATTTGAGCTTGCACATTTTCATATTTGTTTCTCTTTTTTGATATGGGGTTGTACCTTTCTTGCTTTTACAATCTGCCCTCTTTTATTTCTTTGTTTGTTTTTGCATTTTTTATTTTCATAACTTTGAATGCAATGATGGGTGAAGTATTTACAATGAGAAAAAGATAAAAAGGGTTTCAGAACATAACATGGATCAAGAGAAGTAATGCTTAAGCATCTTACCATTGACAAGACCCCCAAACAATTCTGCTCCATTCAAATCTTGCAAGAAATAGGCATTATTACCAGTAGCTGAATGGATAGAGTAAGGGCCAAGCCATAAGTTGTCAAATTTTCCATGCTTGCCATTGTCTTCCCTCCTTAAGTCCCACTTCAAAAATTTGTCCCCAATATTAAAATTGCTGGCCTTTTTTCTTCTGTCAAAAATCTTTTTAATGTTGTCCTGCTTCTGCAATGCTTTGTTATAAACCTCCTCTCTGGTTTGCTGAAGATGAATGGTCTAATTTATTCTTCTGATCATGTCATTATCTTCAGTTTGCAACTCTTCAATCAACTTCATCACTGGTACACCAAGGCTGGTTGGAAAAATTGCATCAGTACCATACACAAGCTGGAAAGGTGACATACCAATAGATTTCTTCAAATTCAATCTATCAACCCAAAGTGCATGAACTAGCTTTGTGTGTCAAGACTTTTTGTTGTCCTCCAAGAGTTTCTTGATTATGTTCACTAAACTCTTGTTTGAGGATTCTGCAATTCCATTACCTTGAAGGTAATAGGCCGTGGAATGCCCCAATGTTATCTGATATCTGTGGCAGAATTCAACCATCTTCTTTGATCCAAATGCTGCTGCATTATCAGTGATGATCTTGGTAGGACAGCAAAATCTGGAGAGAATGTTAGTCTCCATGAATTTTATGATAACAGAATCATTGGCCTGCCTACAAGGTATGGCTTCTATCCACTTAGTGAAATAGTCTGTGGCAGTGATAATCCATCTATGCTAAGCAGAAGATGGTGGATGGATATCTCATATGAAGTCAAGTCCACACTGCTGAAAAGGGGCTTCAATAGTGATTGGATGTAGAGGTAGGGGTAGCAGTTCTCTTTTGCCTTCAAAGAGTTGGCATTTATGACAGGCAATGATCATCTTGTGTATATCAAGAAAAAGAGTAGGCCAATAGAAACCAGCCCTCAAAATTTTTTTGGCTATTGTTTTCCAGTACATATGACCTCCACACTCTCCTTCATGGAACTCATGCTTAACCTCCTCTGCATCAAAATCAGGAAAAAATTTAAGCAATACACCACTTGCATTTTTCCAATAAAAACATCTATCTATAATGCAATAGTTTACAGCTTTTAGCTTTAGGAATCTTGCCTTTGTTTTTGTCAAACCAGGAGGTGTATTTAAATTAAGAAAAACATAAATAATATCAGCATACCAAGAGGAATTGGTAAAATGGTCTTCAACAATGGGAGTTGAGATTTCCTCTTGATCATCCAAAGCATTAATCATATTGATATTGAGAACCTCAAAATTGGATTCAACCATTAATCTAGCTAGACCTTGGCCTTTGATGAGTTTAGTGGGCTTTATCTCTAAATCATATTCAAGAATAACAACAATCCACTTACCTCTCTTACCATCTGGGTCCTGTGTTAGAATATCTTTAACAACTGAGTTTGGGACAAAGTCAATGATGTGTGAGTGAAGGATGTACACTCTGAATTCTTTCAAAGCTTTAACTAAGGAAAAATCTTGCTTCTCCATAATGTTATATTTCAGAGGGGCATCCCTCAATGCCTTGCTAAAGAATGCAATAGGTTGCTCTTGTCCTTGTGGATTTTTTTGTAAAAGGAAAATAGCTATAGTATGTTCTGATGAAAATGAAAAAATATAAAAATCTTTTGAAAAATCAGGACTTATTAGAACCAGTGTTTTGGTTAACGCTTGTTTCACCAGCTCAAATGACTTCTTTGCTTCCAAGGTCCATTTTACCCCTTGCTCCTTCTTCAACATATTTGTGATATTTCTAAGAAGCTCAGCCAAATTGGGGATGAACCTTCTCAAAAAGTTAATCTTTCCAATGAAAGATTGCAACTCCTTGATGTTTCGAGGATGAGAGATTTGCAATATGGCCTCAATCCTCTTTGGATCTATCTTAATACCCTCTTTTGAAATTATGTGCCCAATAAGTTTACCTTCTTGGAGACCGAATAGTGTCTTCTTAGGGTTTAAATACATCCCAAACTTTCTGCATTTCTCGAAAAATTTTCTTAAATGTTCTAAATGCTCTTCATCTATTTTTGAAAACACAGTGACATTGTCAAGGTAGATGAAATAGCCTAACTCTTCGGAGAATGCTATGTCCATGGCTCTCTGAAAAATTGCTTCAGCATTCATTAGAGGCATTTTCACATACATTAAAGTGCCCCATGGTGTAGTAAATGTTGTCTTTAATTGATTAGCAGGGTGAAATAGATCTGATTGTACCCTGAGTAGCCATCAAGCAAAGAAATTCTTCTAGACCCTACCACCCTTTGCAAAATATGATCCATCTTAGGTAAAGGGTAGTTTTATTTTAATGAAACTTTGTTTAAATCTCTAAAGTCTATACAAAGTCTGATCTCTCCAGTTTTCTTCCTAACTGACACTAGATTAGACACCCACTTAGAACATCTAATAGGGACAATAATACCAGCTTCATACATTTTCCTGATTTCCCTCTCAACCAAAGGAAGCTAAACAGGGTTCATTCTGCGCAGTTTCTGTTTGAATGGTTTTTGGTTTTCTTTGAGAGGAATTTTGTGCTGTATTATTTCAATGTCATAGGATTTAAGATCTTTGTAGCTCCACGTAAAAACATCAGAAAAATCTTTAAAAAGCTCTATGTACTTGAGTTTAATGTGAGCTGGTAAAGTTTTAGACAGTTTAATCATTTTCGGTTTAAGTTCACTGCCTATATTGCACTCTTCCACTTCGGTCTCTACAGGTTCCAGTTTTGGCTTCTTGGCCACATTGTTAAAATCAAATAACTCTTCTAAAGGTGCCAGACCCGTTGGAAAACTCTGATCTTTAGAGTGCAGAGTTTCTGACTCCTCTGTTTCTAACTCTACAGTCAATTCAGTTTTTTTTTAAAGTTTGCTAGTCAAAAGATTAATATTGAAAAGCTTAGGAGACGGCTCTTCTTCACTAAGAAAATTTTCTTCACTGCAGTCTGTTTCATAATCTGAGTCCAAACTGTGTAGTTTGAATTCATTTCTGAACTGCATGAAATCTTCTATTTGTTTGTCTCCGTCGAACACCTTCCAATATTTTTCGTTATCAAGTATGGTTGGTCTAAATTTTATCTGATTTGTGCAGTCTTTGGTTTCATATGGCATTAAGCATGTTCTAGCTGCAAAAGTTAAATTGTGGGCACAAATATTTCTTTTTATTGGGACAAAAATCAGTTTGGACTCCTCAAACGTTTTTAAAAGATCCATGACATCGTTTCAGTAGGCCCTAAGTCTGGGATAATTTGCGCTATACTCCCCATTAACTTGCCTAATGACTAATTTTGAATCCCCATACACATTGATTCTTTTGGCTCCTAACTTCTTCATCAAACGTAAGCCTAAAAGAAGGGATTCATATTCCGCTATGTTGTTAGAACACTGAAAGTTTAATTTGCAAGAAATGCTTTCTGTGTGATTGCTTTCAGTGTTGCAGATCCAGACACCTGCACCAACGTTGTTCTTAGTGCAGGATCCGTCAAAATACATACTCCACAAAGGACTATTTTCGGTTCCATCCTGGTTACTGTCCTCTTCAACTAATGTGCTTTCTGATTGTTGTTGAATATCAACACTTAGTTGGATTTGTTTCAATTCCTCAGATTTTTTATTGAGTTGAGGACTGCTTTCTTGACTCTCAATGTTTAAAAGCAAAGGACACATGATTTATAGCTCAAGACCTATGTTTTGTTTGCTAGATTTTATAGTTTCAGCAAACTATTCTGACACTCCTACGTTATCTTCTTCCTCCTCTCTATCTGTCATTAAATCAGACAAGGTCACTTGTTCACTGAAAGTTTCATCATTGAGAAGGATAAATGAATCTAGGTCTGTGTTTACAGAATAAAGGGGAGATTTTTGTGTTCTGTCTTGGCTTGTAACTGTGTATTGCATATGAGACTCCCTGTAAAGTCTTATAGTCTGATTGAAAACAGGGATAGTTGCATAGGTCATGTCCATTTGCATAGTCCCTTGTAACTTAGCTCCCCAAAACCTAGATAATAGCATTCCATACTTTGGGGGCACATCAGCCACAACAATATCCATTACTAAGCATTTGGCTGGAATTTGTGCTAAGTTAACGCAGAGGTCTTTGATTAATCCTAAACATTGTACTCTGCTTCAGTCAAAGGAGTAAAGGTCTTTATAAGGTCTGGTGATTTCTAGACCAAGGCTCTCCATCACAGCTTTAGGGATTAAATTATAAGAAGCCCCAGAATCATGCATAACGTTATGTAAAATTTTTTCATGAATGTTTAAACTCACATAAAAGGGAGGAACAGGTCCCTATTGATACATACCTTCAATCTTTGGACCAAAAATAGGCTCTGGCTAGTCATCATTAAGATTGACTGTGTCATTATTCTCTTCAATGTTTAAAGCCTTCAAAATTTGAGTCATGTATACATTCTGGGAAGCTAACTCAGTCAACGGAACATAGATTTTGATTTTGGAAATTTCCTACTCCAGGCTGAAAGGAATTTGATTCTTTGAAGTACTTGTTTCAGCCTTATTAGCTGCCAGTCTATCAGCAACATCAGCTTGCTGATTTTTTCTATTTACATTTGAAAAAATGGTATTAACAGGAGTACTAGATGAAGTGTTAGTACTACTAATGTCCACACTATGTTTTTCATTGTTTTGAGTGCCTTTCTCTCTACCTTTATCAGAATTATTAGCTATTGTTTTTTCCTTTTGTTTGACAAATCTAGGCTTGGTTACAGTGCTGTTTTGTGAAGATTTGTCAGAGGTTTTGTTGTTCGGGGTTTGTTGACTAGTTTTGCTTCTAAGGTCATATTCTCTTTGAGATTCTATGATGAAATTTTCCATGTCTTGATAATAACTTTCATTATCATCTCTTTTGTCATCATAAGGTGTATAAAGACCTTGTTTTCTATCATAATGGACTTCAAAGTCATCATTATCTACCCCCAGCATCTTGATGTCATCTTCCTCTCTTATTTCATCTGTTTCTTCAACCTCACCTACATAGTTTTGATGAAAGGGAGGAGTGATCTGTTGATCATCTTCCCTAGGTTTGTTTGGAGGTTGGTTCCTTCTAAAATTCTGATTTTGGTCCTGATTTCTATTTTGAGGAGCATTTTGGTTTTGACTTGCTTGTGCTCTCTCAAGAATGCTCATTTTCTTCATCATCTCCTCCATCATTCTCTCCATCTTTGAGTTGGAAGTAGAAGGTGTATTTTCTTCTCTAAAGGACACTCTCTTCTCATTTTTCATTCTTTCTCTCTTCTCCATCAAGTTGATTACCACAGCAAGAGCACCTTTTTGCATTTCTTCAAGAGTTGCAGGATCTCTCTCTCTTAGCTGATAGGCCATTTTAGGGTCAAACCCTTCAGGAAACTTGTTTAAGGCTGAGCCTTGTGGAGGTTTTAGATCTGGGGAAAGTGCATTATATACACTGTTAAATCTGGTACAATAAGCTTGTACACTTTCCCCAATGTTTCTATGGAGGTTCTTGTAATTAGAAAGGACTTGGAGAGGAGTCTTCTTTACTTCCCATTTGTTTAAGAATGTTTGATTGAAGGTCTGGATATAGTTGATACTATGGGGGGTTAAGCCTTTGAACCATTTTCTTACTTCTCCCCCTAAACTCTGAGCAAACAATCTAATCTTGACAAAATCATCATCAATTTCATTTCTGTCAAAGTATTCATTCATCTTATCCACATGTTGTGATGCAGTTGTAGCATTACTAGCATCATACAATGGAATTTTGGACTGATAGTCCTGTGGAAGATTGACTAATGGTACAGGAAGGACTAAGGAAGCATACCACGCTACCATGATATGTGGTGGAGGTGGATTCACAAGAGGTAGATTAAAAAAAGGGAAAGTGGGCTGGAATGGAGTGTTTGAACAGTGGATGTAGGCTGAGCATAAGCGAATGGACCAGGAGTAGATTGCTGAGATGATCTTGGATGAGAGACACCTAATTTGTGAAGGAAATGTACATCAGGAGGTGTTGTTTCTCTGCTACCAAGATGTTCACTTGTTTCAGGAGATGAGAGTGAAGACTCAAAATCTAACTGATCTAAATCATCAAGAGACCTAGTTCTAAAGGGATTTACTATTTCAACTTGTGATTGTTGTAGAGCTGAAAGATTTTCAGGAACTGAATTAGCTCTCAAGGGTGATCTGAAAACAGTTGATGATTTAATCCCAAGAGACTTCCTAAGGATACTTTCTAGGTTATCAACTATCCCATGTGGATCAGGGTCAGGATAGGCTCTAGTGTGAATCTTTCTATGAGCCACTATGCTGTGTTTTTCAAACCCTAATAATCAAGAAAAGTTCGACCATATATGACAATCTTTGAGAGGTTAACTAATCTATTTACACAAAGTTTAATCCTACAGTCCTTTAACTAAGTTTGAATGATATTACTATGAAAAGGGCTCTTCCCAGTGGAGTCTTAAGGTCTGTTGAGGATTGTGGAGTTGCCAAGTGGAATTTTTTAGCCCCTAAGGAGGTAAAAGGTTTAATGGTCCACCACCATGTTTATTGGATACCAATCTAAAATATTTTTGGGGTTTTTTGAGTTATTTTTCCATTGTGTCGTTTCTAAGAATGTCCTAACTCTGTTTCAAAACTTCGCTATGGTTACGAGACAAAGACAGTCTACTCTTATGGCTAAGCCAATTGATTTTTCAAGGTTAGATAAAGCCTTATGAGAATCCTAGGGTTTGCCTAGTTTTTCACTGATTCAAACAAGTTTTTATCATGATTACCATTTCTTGGGAGTGCTTGAAAAGGCTTCTTTTAACTCACTAAATGATGTTTGTATGAAATTTTAAGGGGAAATAGAGATTCTAACTAGGTTCGGTCCCCAGTGGAGTTGCCAGAAATGTTAGGAATCTGTAATCAACAAGATTGGAAAAGTATGATCACATAAACAACATTATTTCAACCACTTTGGGATTCTAGGATCTAGCCATCCTGAATCCAGAGAGGGATCTGTCCAATAAGTGCAAAGATGGATTTGTCTTTGAAGTCTTGGGTAATGATATTAGGCTAGTTATGAAGGCTGAGAGTTTTGTTTGTTTTTGGATGGTTGAGCATGATTACTGTTTGAGGTGGAAAGTTCTAAATGCAAAGAGTTTCAAAGGTGAGAAGTTGCAAGAAAATAGAACAAGCTTTGGCCAAGAAGATAGATAATTGCAGGTTTTAGTCCATTGGGCTATGGAGTCAAAATAGGGTTTAATTGAAACAATCAGTTTCAAGAGTGGTCCATGGGGCAAGTCATCTATGTCTAAGGATCTCTTTGAAGTTGGATTTATGGAATGAGATGATACAAAAAGAAGGGGAATTAAACAAATGGAGAACAAAGAGTAGCCCAGGATCTGGTAAGTACTTTGAAACTAGCCAACCTTTGACAATCACTTAAGAGAAACATAAAAGCAATCCAGGATCTGGGTAGTACTTCGAAACTAACCAGCCTCTGATATACTTTCCATAGAAAACATATAAAAATAGAGGGAAACTTGAAGGCAATTGTTGGAGTAGAAACTAGCGGGCCAGGCTCACCACAAATCCTCTCCTAGCTCTGCTTTACTTGGTTACTTTCAAGACAATCACAAAGATAACATATAATGGCCTAAGATCTGGTAAGTACTTTGAAACTAGACAACTTTTGACACATTCCAAGGGAAACTTTCAGACAGTCTTTGGGATAAAACTAGGACCAGGGCTTACCATATCTTCCTTAGTTCATCTTTACTTAACATGAAATGAAAATAACATTGAAGAAAAATATTTAGCTAAGACAATAGGATGAGGGAACTCCAGCATTCCTATGCTTAAACTGAATTAAATCATTCCTAAATAACACAAATTTGAAGAAAACATATAGATAAAGTTTTTCAATCAGAGAAGGTTACTGATATATAGTAGGTCCTAAATCTATGCATGTTGTTCTTTATAAGAGAAGATGAACACAGTGAAAACAGAAATAAAAAAACAATTCACAATAAGAAATAACATCACCATCGACATAGACTAGGATCCCATAAATCAGCTTGTATTGATGCTCCAAACCAGTTATAGCTTTAAGTCCAATGCTTTAGTTTAGCAATCAACTACACTTCCTAGACTAACTTATCTATCACAAGCAGAGCTCCAAGAGCCAGTGAACACTATTTACAATCAGAAGTCTCAAGCTCAATTACATTTCAAAGTTTAGCAACCAACTCAACCAACCCCTCTCTCATCTTCTCCAGTAGTATTTATAGAAGAATGAGGAGGTGAGATCTATTAAAAGATCTCCTGGGTGAATTAATACAGACTTAATGGCTTCTTAGCCTTTGAGGGGCTTGATGAAGAAGTTTACAGATGTTTCTGTTTGTAATAATGTTTTTCATTTAAGATTAGGCTCGGTGGGAGCTCTTATTGACTTTTGAGGCTTTGTATTGTATAATAGTCACTCTGTTGATATTTTTTACATTAAGTTCCTTGGCAGAAATAACTATTCGGCTGCGCTTGAGGAAAATATCTGATCTTGATCAATAACTTCCGCCTCTGTTTGAATGCTTTAAGGCACAGGTGACACTATGGTAGCTGGGAGGAATCAATTTGCCTCAGATGTGGCGGTGGAGGCTTTCCTGTCTGATAAAACACTTATGATTTTCTTTTAAATGTGTTTTAATTGGGAGGATTAGGATTTTGATAATCAATCTTAGCCATAATCCTCATAAATCTATCTTCAATCTTCCATGCTGGTGCATTCTATCTTTGACACAGATACTCTTTGATTTGTGATTGATTCACTATGTTTTGTTGGTGTGCAGTGCTGCGTAGGGGTCTTGAAGCATCAGTGCCTTTGGAGTATTGATGAGGCATGGAAATTTGAACCATAGATGGCTTCTCTTAAATAAATCGAAGGTGTGAGAATTAAAACCCCAGCCTTCGGCTTTTTCTTCGACACAATGGAAAAACCATATAATCACCGTTTATCAAATAACATACCTGAACTTCAAAACTTTTGATAAAACCAAGCTGTATAACCATTTTGGGTCACAAAAGGTGTTTGATGACGTCAGGGTGTTTGTGACCCGAAATCCTTATGAAATCCACCATATAAAGTTCCCTGGGTCCGTTTTGGGGCTTGCTGATGTCAGCTTGAGTGTGACCCGAAATTTTTATGAAATCTGCCTTATAAAGCTTATCGGGTCTGGATTTCACGACTATGCGAGAAATCAGATGAGACCCGCTCCAATCCGTTGCTGCTGCGTGGATGCTGACTAGGCGTTGGGACCACCGGTTCTATGGGACCGCTAACTACTATCGTGGCTGTGGGGACTAGGGCGACTAATTTTGGGCTATCGATCTGCAGATCAGATCGACGACGAAGATGTTTTGATAACCTTAGTTTCATCCTTCGAGCTCCTTTTGATTGTGATCACTGTCCGATGAGTCGGCCTCAAATCAGATGGCGCACATCAATATCGCGTTGAGCCCACAGTCGATATTTAACGCTTGATGTGAGTGGTATCTCCAACCCACTCAAGGCCACGTGTCAGCTTGCGACATTGATCGCGACCAAATGGGGAATACAGCTTTCCTTTCAAAGGCAGTGCAATAAAAACTGCTCCGGTTTTGTACAGTAAGTGATCGTGGGGACCACCGGGGAGATTGATTTGAGGGTCGTCGATCTACAAATCAGATCAACGGTGGGGAGCGAATTAAGCTTTGCACCGGCAGAAATATTTTCAAACCCTGCAAAAAACACAAGAAATTAATATAAACAATGGTTTCATGTGTCGGGATCGTTTTATATATACGAAGTGGGTAGGCGCCCGACTGTGGGGCCTTGGTCTATATGAAAAGCAATATGATCGGGGGCTATAATATACAGGGCTAATCGGCATCGAAGTTTTTGTTTAACGCACAAACAAATGCGCTCCGTGAGTTTCACCGACGCGATAAGTGCTCAGGACCTTAGCACTTGGTTCTAGCGCTAGGGCACATGGAGGGGAAATGGTTTGGATCTAGCCCAAAAGGGCTTAGACCCATAGTCAAAATACTTGTTTTTTAGGACATTTTCAAGATGTTTAGATGGATTTTGGGGGTTTCGATATAGTTCAAAATGAGTTTTAAACTTTGTAAAAATGATTTTCATGAATGGAAGAAGGGGAATCACGAAAATAGAGGAGTTTTATGGAGGAAAATGGGAGAAAAGTGGAGGTTAGTTTTTCGAGTGAGGAAAGGGGAAAAGGTGATTTTTGCAGCAGTTTCCTTATGAAATTAGCAGAATTCCAGAGTGTAAAATGGGCACAGTAGGGAAGATTTTGGACAGAGGCATGAGGCCTTCAAGAGTCTTCAAGATCCAACACTTTTTCGTAATAAAATTTGTTCCTTGAAGGCTCCAAAAATGATTTAGCCACCTTTTGGTATAACAAATTTCATAGGTGGCTAACACCTGTGCGAGCCAAAAAACAAAAATATGACCAATAACCAAAAAAACATGAAGAAGATCTTGTTGGGTCTCAATCTAGTCTCCTAAACTGAGCTCATTTAATTGTCAACCAGGATTTGTAAACTGCTGAAGTGAAGTGTACTGTATGTACCTAGGTGCTTGTTTCCTAATGCGTTGTGTGTAGTGTTTATGATGTTTTTGGTCTTTTGTGATGATTTATGATGTTTTTGGTCTTTTGGTGGTTTTATGTTTGCAGGAAAATGCCTAGAAAGCTAATGGAAAGAAGCTGGTGATTAAAAAGAGAGTTAAGCCTAATTGATGGAATGACAAATGGAAAATGCAATTGGAAACACTGAAGCAAAATTAAATCTAAACTATGAATAAATAAAAGAAAAGCTTGATAATGACTTTTAAACAAATGATTCAAAACACAAACTAAACTTGAGAAATGATCACTAAGTATGCAAATTCTCTAAATAAACAGTGAAACAACTAACTTACAATGATGCAATACTTTGTCCTTGGTTAGAGATCTGAAACATAATTAGAGGAAAGACATTGTTATCATCATAAGATCTTCTATTCTACCTCCTATCTCTATTCTGCAATTTAATTGAATGTCACAAAACCTTTACTCAAGAGTTATTGATTTCTTTCCAAAGTAGTCTCTTGAGGAAGAGCTCTGTTTATAAAATGATGAGGAAATTGCAGAGGTACTTCAGGCCTTAGAATGATGTTTTCTTCTGTTCATATGATTATAGATCAATTAGGGATTTTAGAACAAGAAGAGGTTTGTGAATAATAAAGGCTCTCTTGTTAATCCTAACAACTGAAGTAATTTATTGTGCAATGGATGACAATTTGAATATGAAGTGCAAATGCAATGAGTTAATCTAAGAATGAACCTAAGATGCCACTAATCTAGAACAATGCTGAACTATAAGTCATCATCAAACTCAAAACAAAGTAATTGAACATGAGTTAAATGCAATGAAACTCTGGAGCGTTCTAACTATGCTAACATGCATTATTCTATGAAGTTACACAATCTGTTTTTTCATCATTAGTGATATTTTGGAAGAGGTAGAACAATTCTGACTGTGTAATTGAGTGCAATTGTAAGCAAATAGACTGAAAGAAAATGAAAAACTAAGATATCATATCCATATCCTACTCGTCATTATGATGTCTTGGGCAAGCGTTTAGGAGCAAGAACAGAGATGATACTTAGTACAAACACACAACTAGATCATTCATTATCACGGTCATGTCTTGAACTTCTTAAGAATTTCTTGGAAGAGTTTCTTCTTGTGGAAGAGTGATTAGAACAAGTGTAACTGTGATAGTGAATAGCAAAAACTACAACTAAATCCTACAATACTATAGCTATTCATCATTCATCATTATAATCTGTTGGGAGAGTGTCTTCTTGTGGAAGAGCTAGAATGAATATAACTACAGTAGCTAGTTAAAACAACTATAAATTCAACTCCTAATCCTACAATACTATAGTCATTCAACATTCATCATTATAGTCTTTTGGAAGAGTGTCTTCTTGTGGAAGAGTTAGAATGAGTACGACTACAGTAGCTAATTAAAACAACTATTAATTCAAATACAAAACGTAAAGGCAGCTAGGAAACTTATCTAATTTATGCAAAATAAATCCGTGCAAGAGGCAGGGGCCCTCTACCACCTGACGAAATTCAACTCCAAATTAAATCACGCTTTAGAACAACACGGTCTGCTCCATTAAAGATGAAATAGTTTGAACATAACACTCTGCGTCTTCAGAAATGTAGCACAAAGTTTAAACAAAATCTAGCATCAAATCTAACATAAAATCTCCAACATAGCTCTCGGTCTCCCAAGTCTTTATAAAGCAAATGCACATAACAATAATTGCAACAATTTAGGAACACTGTCTTTCCTTATCGGGATCACGTTAGGACTCTTTGAAGTGGCTGCGTGAAGAGGAAAAGACATCTGGACTGAGACAGTCCTAATAGAAGTCTTCCTTCCTAAATGTGTTCCCCACGTTCAAAACCATACCCAGAATTCGTTTCTTCCTCCATGATGAGCAATGAACCATGTATACATGATGTGGATCATGCCCATATGCGGTTTTTCTCAAGAGGCCACCTGGAACATACTCAAACATGAAGGCAGCTGCAGAATCGCCGGTTAGCTACGGAATGTCTGCATTCTGCAGCTAGTTCCGGTCAAAATGCTTTACAATGGCAAAAATCACAAAACTTAGCAAGTCAATCATGTAAATCATTCTAGAAGTAATTTTAACTATATTCATTGATCAATTGGGTCTAAGATAGCAATGGACAAGGGAAAATGAGGTAAAATGAAGTGAAGGAAAGCACAATTTTGAGGCTCAACATACCCCCACTGCTGTCTCTTTGCATGTCCTCATGCAAATTATCATATGAACTCAGAGGCTTCTACAAGGACATCTAATCCTCTCCTTCTCCTTTGTCTGGAAGCTAGAGGTCTTCTGGGTTTCCTGATAACAAGTTTGAACCTTAGGTTAGTGAGTGCCCTGATCAGCTTTTTGTTCCTTGTCTTCAACTTTTCATTGGTCTTCTCCACTTTATCTATATGCAGGGATAAGGTTGAGTTCATATCAGTTTTGAGCTTGATTTGATCCTTGAGAATTTCATTCTCATTTTTGATGTGTCTATTCAGTAATTCCAACTCATACCTATCCCTTCTTAATATATCTATTTTAGACAGTGGAGGACTGGGGGTTCTCTCTCTGCTTTCTGAAGCTCTTCTCTCCAAAGTTTCCACATAGTCATAAATTTCCTGTTGAGCAGGGTCAATTTCAGGGGTTCCTTCATAAAAATCCTCTTCGACATCCTCTTCAATGGATGTTTCTTCATCTTCTATATTGATTACCCCTGTTTGTTTGATTAGTGTTTTCTTCAGTTTTCCCTTTAATCTGTGGCTTCTTCTAGGCTGAGAAGATCCTTCTCCTTTCTCTGTGGCAGATTCCTTGATTACCTTCTCTTCCTTAAGTTGCCTCTTGATTTGAGTCAACTTCTCTAAAATGATTTCCTCACTGCTCTCTTGGATTGTTTTGTCAATTTCAACTTTTGAAGCCCTCCATTTCCTACTTCTCTTTGTAGGTTGTGGTTCAGGTGATGGTTCTTTTGCTTCTTCAAAATGATTTCTTATTAAAAAATCGTCCCATGTATCATTTTTTTTAGCTAGATGATGCTCAATCAAAATTTTGACCAAACCATGATGATATAGGGTTGTCTCTAAAAATTGAACTCTTCTCTGAACACAGGAAGCCATCTTCTTCAGACTTTGAAGTAAGAAATATGGTAGGTTTAAGTCTTCCCCCAGAAAATGCATCATTAGTCTAATGTGGTAGACATAAAATGTTCCATATCTACCCTCACATGTAATAAATTTTTGCAGAAGAAGTAGTATGTTTCTCCATTTGTTTTTCAATGCAGAACTGGGAATTCCTTTCTTAAATACAGTAACATCCATACCTGGTGATTTAAAAAAAAAATTCCAGGATTCATTGTGGAATTCTCTATTTTTGAACCATCTCTCTCCAGTTCTGAGCAATCCCGTAGCCTCTGCAATGAAAACTTCAGTGACAGTAAATTTTACATCACCCACCTCAACTTCGGTTCCTTGAAATGATCTTGCAAATGTTTTAGTGACTTCCTTGTGGAAGCCATTAAATTTCTCTAAAAATTGAAGCCATCCTATTTGTTGTAACATTTCTTTGCATTTTGGGTAGCCTTCTAAATATTTTGAGCCCACTGGTTCAGTCCTTACAATGAAACCCATGATTGCTTCTTTCAATATTCAAATTAACACTCTTCTATCCACAAAAACAATGACTTCCACCTTCGGATTGAAATGGCTTTAAGTTCTGAATGGAAATGGCTTCAAACTTAGAATGACATACCTCTGATTAATAGTGGCAACAGCTTCAAAACTTCGGGCTAATATACCTCTGTTGACAATTGAACTTTGGACTGATATGTCTCTGTTTGATAGTGACAACTGGCTTCAACTTCTTCACTGCAATACCTCTGGCTCTTGGTAGAAAATGGTTTCGAATTCAACACTGCAACACCTCTGTCTCTTGGTAGCAAATGGTTTCGAATTCAACACTGCAACACCTCTGTCTCTGGTAGCAAAAGACTTCAAACTCCACACTGCTACACTTATGTCAGATACTTTACTTCTTGAGGTTGTTGAACCTGAGGATCCTCATCCATCTTTACCTATTACTTTAGGTCCTTCCCCTTCTCTTCCTTTTTCTTAGAAAAAACTTGCACCCATATATCTTGGACCCGGTGGTGAATCTCTTCCATACGAACTTGTGAGTACTGAAGAGATCCCACAAGAAGAGCCTCATACGTCTACTAGCTTTCATTGCAGTGGAATCCATTTTTATTAGAATGATCCTCTTCCTCCTCTTTATATTCCCACACAAACTCCTTTGCCTAATTATTTGGACTTTGAAGCCATGGATCTATTGCGACAATCTTCATTGGGATTGTTAACCATGACTGGATCTGATCCAAACTCTCAACCCGTGTATACAACTATGGTTGAGGCATCAAATGATGCTTCCTCATATATGTTTGTGACATCACCATAAAAACATCTATATGGTGGCCCATTCGTCCCACCTGATTATCAATCTTTATCTGGTACCTTTTCTGGTGCAACTTCCAACCCTTGGACCTCTCCCATGTCATATAATTCGAGAATCCCTTCTGGTACTTCTCTTATGAATGCCACTAAGACTACTTCTCCTCCTACAACTACACCTATGATTTAACATCAGGATGGACCTTATGTTAGTGGAAAATATTATCTTCAACAACCTAACTCTCCTTATGTTGGGTACCCTCTATCTAAATTGTATTTTCCTCCATCATCCCCTCCTCCTTTGGCAGGGGGAAACCTATTTTTGGTATACCTAAAGTTGGTAATAAACCTTATTATAGTCCTCCTGATCCTAGAATGGTTGCCAATGTTTGGAAACCTACTTTTCCCATTCAACCTGGTTCATTTTGGGACCACTTGTTGAATCCTCAACCTGTGTCGTAATCATATCAAATTCTTATCCATACATCTCTTCCAAAACAAGCTCAAATACATGTAAGCCAACCTTTACAGTACTTTTTTGCATCACAACCTACTCTGTCAGTATCTGGTACCTCTAGGGTTCCACTTTCCTAGCCTTTACAAGGTACCTTACAGTCTCAAGAGCTTAGGCAAGGTAATCCTCAAATTCTGATAGGAAAAAATATGTATAGTATCATGAAGTCCCAATCAAACCCACCCAGGATGACAAAAAATACCATAGGGAAACAATATAGACCCTATCAAGGTATTCCTCAAGTTCCTTTTCAATGATAATACATCCAAACCCACCCATTCTAGCCTTTGTAGGGTTATCTTGGAACTAGTCAAAAAGGTTACATGTATGTTGGTTACCATAGTCCTCCTTATTACGGTGCCAAAATTCATCCTTATCAAAACCCTCCTTATCCTGGAACGTAAGTACCTATTTCTCAGGTGGTTCCTTCTTATCTAGGCTATCCTTCACCATATTTTAACTGACAGTTACCTTTTTTGGTGACTTTTGACTTTCCAGGTTTAATTAGGCTTACCAACAATCCCATTACACATTCACCTTGGTGGCCGATAATTCCCACCAAATTTCCTTATGATATCCTGAAATTCAGTGGGAATCCTAGAGAAGACCGATCAACCCTTGTCATGACATATCATCTGTGGTCTTATTTGAACTCCCTTAGTGATGATTCCATACGATTGCATCTTTTCCAAAATACTCTTATAGGTATTGCAACTAAATGGTACAGTGAATTACATAGAGATTCATTTAACGATTTCATTTCCTTAGCTACCACCTTCCTCACGCATTTCCGGTTACCCATCCAATATGAAACTGGAACAAAACATCTGAAAAAATTTAAACAATTTAAATCCACTCACATTTTGGATTAAATTCATGAGTGGTGACATCGTCGCTGATTATGTAAGACATTTTTTCTGAATCAATTATTGGCAGAATGGTTCATTAAATCCTTGTTGTCATCTATCACAAAGGATGTAACCAAAGGTGGAGTTGTGACTGAAGAGAAATTAATTAATCGTGCTTAGCATTTGGACCTCATCTATATCCAATATGGCATGCTCTATGAAAAAATACCAGATTCTCGGAGACCTTCAAACATTGTTCCATCATTGGTTCTGTTAGTTCACAGATAGTGAGAAAACCATTTGGTACTACCCTCACTATTTCTACCAAAAACTCTTCATCCAATCCTCTTGCAGCTTCTTCTTTTGAGATAAATTTCATTTCATCTGATAAAGTCATATCTTAGCTACAACAAGGATGTAAGAAGAAACAGAAAGGGAAAATGAAGAAATATTCTTTACCGAAGGATAAAGAAATAAATCAATCCTCAGATGAGAAACGAAATCCTTGCTACCCATGCTTGATTTGAAATGAGGAGAAATTTACTTGCAACTTTCCTCACTGCATGGAAGTGAATCAGTTTCTAAAATCCTCCACTTCTCCCTCCGTGTTGACCAACCTTTTTCCAAATCAGGAGACCCATATGGTTGCTCAAGACCCATCTTCCTATAACAAGGTTTTAATGCTTTCATCCTGAAAGCCTAAAGCTGATGTTATGGTGGCTTCTCAGAACAAGGAATATGTAATGTGAATCTTCTAAATTGATCCAATTTTAAAGACATTAGACGATGCAGAATGATCATTCCATTTATAAAATAGGTTATAATAAATATTCCAAGTTATATTGACTTTTTTATTCTCATTTTAAATCTGGAGCAGCATTTAGAGCGGGTTCCCTTTGGAGACGTGCCCTCCCACCCCGCTTTAGTAGGCACCTACTTCACATTCATCAGTTTCAGCATAGCAGCATTTGACTTGGGTTATTTGGAGACATTCCCTCCCACCCCAAGCTATGTAGGCACCTGCTACTTCATCTACAATTAGCATCACGGTTATGGGTCAACCGCACAAAATCCTTCACATCAAATTCCATTTGCTAGGTCGCACACTGTTAGTATCACAGTTGGTCACAAGAATTATAGGGTATCTCTATCCTCGGATCTTCATTTGTCATATTTCTTGGTCATCCACGAACCCACACTTCATCGAAGTCCATTTTCTAGGCTGCACACTTTCAATATCACAGTTGGTCAGAAGAATTACAGGGTATCTCTATCCTCGGATCTTCGTTCATCACGGTTATGGGTTAACCACACAAAACCCTTCTCTTTAGTGGCTCTTCATATTCAAAAAATGCTTCTCAGGAGGGAACTTCATGCAATGGGGACCATTGCTTCTTAAGAAGGGAGGAATGATCCAAATGGAAAATGGAATCCACCCATGGTATTCATCCACCCATGTTATCCATCCACCTATGGAATTTACCCATGGTATTTTAATTGGCATCGACCCATGGTATTCATCCACCTGTGGTATTTATCTACCCATGGTACTGTGAATGGCATCCACCCATGGTATTTACCCATGGTATTGTAAGTGAGATCCACCCATGGTATTTACCCATGGTATTGTAAGTGAGTTCCACCCATGGTATTTAGCCACCCATGGAATTTACCTGTGGTATTGCAAAAAAAAAAATGCTATAAGTAACAAGTCACATTTTGTAAAAGGGAATATTGTCCACCACAATGTAGCTTCTACAGTTATTATTTGTTTTAATAAAACAAGTTTCTTTGTGGTTTTATTTTCTTTGTGTTCTATATTTTTTCTGGCATTCTAATTTTGCACAAATTGTCATATCCATTTAAATTTTTTAGATCTTGGGGGGCTCCCCCCAATATCTGGATCATGAATATTCATACTACGTACTAATCAACCTACCAGTTCAACATCTCCTCCATCTGATCCTCCTCCACCTTTGATTCTTATGGAGTTAACTATTGAGCCTCTTAAGGGCGTTATTCATAAGTCTACTTTCAACCCTTGTGTCAGGGTTGCTCAAAATTACAATGTAGTTGAGGACTTAGCTTAGTCCCCATCAACTATGTCGACCCTCAAAGTATTGCAATAATTCCCTGCCAAAAAAAAAGGTTTTTCTTTCATCTATCATATGTGTGGACCCTTCGAATTCAAACCTATTCACTTTTCAATCATGAAAAATATTCCTCTCGACTTCTGGCTCAATTGGCCTTTATGATCCAGATTGTATTCCATGGTAAAAATGTCCATCATTCTATTGTGGATGAGGGATACTCAACCTCCATCAGGTCTATGTCCTGCTAGAAGGCGATTGGTTCTCCTCAAATGATCCAATCATCAATCACATTGAAAGCTTTTGATGGAAGAACATATAAGCCTTGTGGTATTATGAATTCTTTACAAGTAGAATCAAGGGGAAAGACTATATCTATAGAAGTATAATTTAATGTTGTAGCTCTTGATTATAATCTTCTACTGGGTCACATGTGGGTTTATGCCATGGTTGTAGATGTTTCAACTTATTTCTATATGATTTCCTTTCCTCATAAAGGAAAGATGTGGCCATCAAGCAACTCACCTTTTTTGCCTCTAATTCTCATGTTATTGGAAGTGTCCCACTTGTAAGAGAAGCCAAACACTCTTATCAGCATGACAAGGTTGGATTGTTGAAGGAATCCTCACTCATGGGGACCTTTTCACTTCCTCCTCCTTGTCTTCCTGACAACTCATCTTTGGTTGCTTATATCAACATGATATTGTCTTCTACTGTCAAGAGTGATTCATGGATAATACCAAATGAAACTGACATCAACATTTTTGGTGACCAAATTCCACTTATCCCTATTTAACTTGAATATAGAGCTTGGTGAGCCCTAGTATTACTCCAAGGGTGCTGCGACTCCCAAGGGCTACTCAACTCTATTTATCAACCCGGGGTTTGTACAAACTTAGAGGTGACAGTGATATATTCACAATAGATGGGATTCTTCTCATACCACCCCAAACTAGGAAATTTGATCAAAAGTTCTCCAATACCATTCCCCTTACTGAATTAGAATGAAATATTTCTAATAAAGATAGAACTCAAAGCTACCTCTAACTATGAAAACGAAAATACCATTGACTTCAACTTGTAAATGTTATTAATCAATTCATGAAAAGACAAGAGATAAACTACTTACCTAAAGGAAGCTATGTTATATTGCATCATTCATCAATCTACTTGATCTACTTGAAGAAAAGAGTCTAATCTCATTTTCATAACCTATCAAACTGTAATTCATAATTTCATGTACCATCTCACTAGCTCACACTTGCATGTAAGTCAACATTCTACTTGTACAAAATATGTGATAAGAAAACAAACATTATTTTGTTTTTTCAGTGAAGGGAAGTAACATTTGGAGTGGATTAGGAGCTTCCCTTAATCATGAAATCATATTTGGGGGTAAAAATTCATCGACACCGAGTCAAATTTCCAGTGGGGATAGAAACTAGTCAAGGAGAGTGGTCCTATAGGTGTGCTATAGGTGGCTGCTACAGGAGGGATTTCGAGAGGGTTTGGAAGGTGAAAATGATGGTTTAACTGTAAAGGTGGATGGTGGTTGAGGTAAATGAGTGAAGGATGTCCTATGTCTCTAGCTAAGCTCAGAGCCTCTCGAAGGCCTTTTGCACTACTAGGAATGCTCTCGGTGATACTAGGAAAATAATTTCATGAAACATAATTCTTAGGAAAAAAATTGGGTTTAACAAAAGAATGTGAGGGGGTTCAATATGGAGGTGGTGAAGGTGACCTTTCCTACATATCCACAAATCCCTAAAATCATCACATGCATATATTCATTTATCATTTACAAAATGAGACAAATCATAGTGGAAAAGATGAGTTGAATTTAAATGCCATCTAATGTATTCCAGAACTTCTAAGCTAATCAACAAACCAACTTCTAAACTACAGAAAGCATATGAAACAAAAGATAAATAACACAAATACTCTTCCAAAAAATCATAAGGATAATTCTTTTGGGTTGTATACCACTCATGCTCCACTCATGCTCCCAAGAGAAAGGTGAAGTAGAGGGTGCAACCATAGGTTTTGATGGATTATTTTCTACTAAAATCCAAGAAAATAAGGAATATTTGATACTAAAAGAAATAAAAATAAAAAAGAGGAACCTAATTGAATGGGTTGGGCCCAAACCCAAGAGCCTCATCCCTTTGGAGATAACTCAGTGATAACTCAATAATAATCTTCTCATTATCATAAAATAAAATGTCTAATACATCATATAATAGTCACAATAACAGTGCCAAGTTATTGAGATCAATAACTACCTAGCTGAAAACAAAATTCGAATCCTAATGATCTCTTCTTAATTATTTATACAAGAGATTAGATGCTAGCAGTTTAATAGAAAATAGGAATGTTTGTCTCCTTCAACTCGAGGATGGTGGATCTTGTTTCTTATTACTCCACTTTCACTCATAGTGTCTTGGATGCCAATGACATCGAGTTGATGAGAGAGAGTGTGTGTTGTGATCTTGGGTTGATTGAGGGAGTTAAGAAGGTCAAAAACCTCCTAGATTCTCTCCTTGTTGTCTAATTCAATACCCTATATGGAAAATATCTCAAAAATGATCCCTTCCCTACAATTAAACCACATTAGGCTACATGATATGATAAATAATTTTTACCCTTCTCACTAAGAATAATATAACTAAAAATGTAAATAAATTTTAGAAAGATATAGTTTAATAAGCTAGAGGATGGCATAGTGGCCCTTATAATATACCTATTGATGAGCCTCATCAAAGCTATCTATTCGTCTTTTTTGTCTCATACCTTTACCTTGATCATTTGGGTCAATAGATAATTGGATTATGGCATGTCTTATGATCCATTCTCTCGTGTATTTTCTACCAACGAGAGCATCATGGAGATCATGATGCTAGACGATGCACATTGGGATGATCATCACCATCATTCCTCACCATATTATATTGAGGGTAATCCTAGTGATTTTTATCTACCCAATTTCATCTAATTCTTTATGAGTTCCATTTCTATCCACGAAGTCAATTATGAGAAGAATCTCTCGAGTATAAAAGAGATGATACCTCTTGACATTTCTATCAAACTAGGTCTTGTCGAAAATATACACATTGGTGCACCTTGCTCTCCATTTGAGGTTGAGACCTATAAAACCATTTTTCATAAATTTCGTGATGTATTTTCCTTTACCTATGAGGAGATGCTAGGTATCGAACCAAATATAGTAATGCATGAAATTAAGATGTATCCTGATGCTAAGGCATTCCGGAAACACCTTCGTCCATTCCATCCAAATAAGGTTTCTGCAATTAAGAGTGAAGTTAAAAAATTCCTTCGTGCTAGTTTTTTCTACCCCATTCCTCTCACCAATTGGGTGTCTAATTTCATCCCTATCATGAATAAATAGGGAACTATCCAAGTATGTGTCAATTATCAGGATGTGAATCATGGTTTTCCTAAGGATAATTACCTGACCCCATTCAATGAGCACATTTTTGATGACTGCACCGGTTGTGAAATATATTCCTTCATGGATGGTTTCACCAAATATAATCAAATCAATATTATCTAAATAGATCAACCTAAAAATGCATTTATTTATCCTTGGGAACATTTTCTTACTGAAAACTCCCATTTGGTCTGAAAAATGTTGGGGCCATGTTTCATTGGTCCATGGGTTATTCTTTTCATGATATTAAACACATCGTGCAACTCTATTTGGATGATATCCCTACTCATTCTAAGCATCAGGATGATCACTCGATGCATCTTAGGGCCATTTTTGTATGGTGTAGATATTAGAATATTCGGTTGAATATGCACAAATGTGTGTTCTACATTAGTTATGGATGATTTCTAGGTTTTGATATTTCAAAAAAAGGAATTCGGATTGATCCTATGAAAGTATAGGAAATCATCGACCTACATGTACCTTCTTCACTCATCTAGCTTCAATGAATTCAAAGGAAATCTAACTTCCTATGACAGTTCATCCCTAATTATGTTGAGCTAACTAAAGGATTCAATCGCATTATTAAGAAAGGGTTTCCCTTCCATTGGGAAAAAGAAGCTCAAAAAGCATTTGATGCCCTGAAAAAATGTACTGGTTAGGGCATCTCTATTGTATCCCCCTAACTACCAGTGCAACAATTTCCTCTACCTTGCTGCTGCCATTTCTACTATAGCAATGGTAATGGTCCAAGAGGATAATGTAGGGACAGAACACCCCATATAGTGACTTGATTCAGAATCTCAATGATACCGAAATTAGGTATACTCATTTAGAAAAGTTGGATTTGGTGACCTTTCAAGCTATCCAAAGGTTTCACCATTACATCTTGCTCCTGAAAACTACGGTTGTTTCAAATTGAAACCCTATGAAATAAATTTTTTCACATCAATTGCTTGGGGAAAAATATTCTAAATGGATTGACATCCTAAAAGAGTTTGACCTTGAATTCATCAAATCCAAGTCAAATAAATCCATGGTTTTCATTCAGCTTATGTGTGACCTTCCTTCCCCTGGTTGTGAATCGACACATAATGATTCAATTTGTGAATATTCGTTTTTTTTATTTCGTCATCTAACCCGTGGTATGGAGACATTCTAATTTATCTCCACACCCAAACTTTCTGGTCTGATACCTCTCGCTCCGTGAGGCGACATTTTCAATACCAAGCCAAAGACTACATCATCATTGGAAACACTCTTTATGGACATGGTATTGATACGATCCTACGAAGGTGCCTCACACATGAGGAGGCAGAGAAATTCCTTAATGAATTCCACTTAGGGGCATGTGGCAGCCATTTATCTAGCTATGTTATATCGAAGAAGATCTTATGCGTTGGTTACTTCTGGCCCAATACTATTTGAGACTGTATTCTCATTGTCTAGAAGTGTCATGCGTGCCAAATTTCTGATCATAAGACTCATGCTCTTCTTACTCCATTGCATCCTATTGGGGTCCTATGATTTCGCTGATTAGAAAACCAAATGACAAGGCAACATTCAAACCAAGCTTTAGAGCTCTAGGATCTAGACCTCCTAGTCTCAGAGAGGGATCTCTCAATGTGTGCAAAGATATGTCTTGTTTTCTTTTAAGGGTTGATTTCAGGGTAGTCATGAAGTGAAAATTTGTTTGTTTGTTGGTTGGACATAGATGATCTAGGTAGCATAGATAGAGTGTGGAAATCTACAAGCCATTGGGCAATGGAGTCATGTGAAAGTCTAAACAGTTCTGATTGATGAATTTGGGGGAACCAAAGGGAAAATCTAACCTGGTCAATGGATTTGTGGGATCATATAGGTGGGATGAGATGAACATCAAGGATTTGGAAGGAAAAGTAGAGCTTTAAGGGTTGTTATGACTCTTTAATCATGTATACCTTTCAACGAAGGGACTTGCAGCACTATATAAACATAAATAAATATTCAATAGCCAAGGCTAACCATGAATCCTACCAACATACTTTATGCAGATAATATAAACAAGATAGACTTTCATGTAAGACAAAGAAGGAGAGGAACACTCTATTTCTTCTAATTGTTTCACTTAAAGGAATTATAAAACATATAAGAAACACAACTAATTGCTTTCATAAAAGGGGGAACACCCAGGCATCTAAGACTACAATTATAAATACCTTCAAATATGATTATCTCAGCAAGAAATAGAGGATAAGATCAGAAAAAATCCTCTCTTCCAAGCTACAAACAATAGCGTTTGAAGGATGTTTTCAGAAATAGATTTCAAGAGGCAGCAAGCAGGGAGGGCAAACCATAATTCAACCTTGACACCGACTATTTGAACTATTTTGAAAAGAACAAACTTGAGGGTTTAAAAGCAGTCAAAATACTCAATAAAACCTTCAGCAGATGAAAACATAAAGGCAGTGAAGAGTAAATATTCCTAAGGTGCTTCTAGGAGACATTTCTTAGCCTAAGCTTTTTACTCTAATGTAAGAAAATCATAATGGAACAAAGCGAAAAATAGGAAATAACATTAACGAATAGAGATTACTTCACCAAAACCAGGCTAAGGGATCCAATGATCTAGCCTCCTTCATCAACGGAAAAGAAAACACATCCACACTTCTTCAAAACATCAATCCTTATTCAAAGCAGTAGTCTATGTATTACTTCAAAATTCATCAAATGCGAACCTTTTACAATGAGAGTTCGAATAGGATTTATAGGTGAATGGGGAGGAGAGGTGACAAAGATGGTCTTAATAGTTAATTAAAACAGAGGAGAAAAGAATTCGAATGCCCATTCTGTGTCATAAATATTACATTAATTTCTTGCCCATTCTAGTAATTCTTGTAGACTTTGAGGCCTAATTGATAGGCCGGTAATAACTCCAAAGAGTGTCTTTGTGGAGAAGTCTTTTGGCTGATGTAGTCATGTCTTTTCTTCTAGTATAAGTAAAGTGGACAGTATGGGTTTTGAGGCCACCCATACCTTTACAATAACTGCCTTAATAGTTTAAAGAGGTTCTGTGAGCATAATAATTGTCAAGGTGTCTTTAGTCCTGGGAGGGGTAAATAGCTTCACTGATGTGTCATTCGAAGCTCTCCTTTGTTGATTTGTCCGTCTTTGTCATTTAACACTGATTTGGCTTTAACTGTGTTTTTATCTTTGATCTGCGGGTTGAGATTTTAATCTTCTGAGTTGGACCCTTAACCTTTATTCTTTTGCTGATATTTCTTTAATCTTCATTTATCTTCACTTTATCTCCTTTGTGTACAGGTGGTTGGGCTTCCGCGCTGGGGGTTTTGTCCTTCACCAATGTTCATGAGACACTGATAAAACATTAATAATCAACCAATGAATCCCTTTTCTGCATTGCTTCGGCCTCAGGATCATCATCCTTGGCTTCTGCTACTGGTATATGGCTGTGGGAGGGCCTGCAACTTAAGGCCGCCATTAAACCTGCACATAACAATAAACCATTACGAAAATCCTATGTTTTGTGGTTTGACTGCTTCAGAAGGCTCAATGAGGGGTTATGGAGCAGTGTGGAAGAAGGTGGATGCAGCAGAGGGTAAGGTTCCACAGACGAAACCATGGAGGAAGAGGGAAATATTTTGAATTTGGTGCAAATTGGGAGAGAAGCAGTTTTTCCAAACCAAAGGTGGTTTTCACATGAGGCATGAGTGGTAAGAAGTAAGGAACTGGGGAATGCAATACAGTTTAGAGAGTGATGCGTGTCCCTCTGAAACTGCTCATTTCACGTTAGAATTGCACTTTGGGGAGAATTGGTGATTTGGGCATGAGGATGAATAATGACCGTTGGATCGAGTAGATCAATGACAGAGATTAAAAGAAAGACAATGAACAGCCCAGCGCGGTCGAGTGGGACCGGCGGGATAACATGTGGAGGTCAGCAGCGATAGTTGTTGGATTGGGCTCAATCAACGGTGGATATTGATAGCAAGAAGCACGAAATATTTCATATGGACGAGGAGACAGATGGATATGCGATGAAGCGATGGAGCGCTGATCGTTGGATTTAAAAGATCAACGACCCAAATCTCTTCACTAGGTCGAACAAATGATAAATGGTGCGAGGGGAGGGGAAAACTATGAGAAAGCGTAGGCCGTCCAATCAGGAGGATCGACGGTTGAGATCATATCGGGGAATGGCCGAAGTGAATGAACGGGGTGGAGAAAAAGCGATAATGCGAGATAGTACACACCATTGGATCTTAGGGGGCCAGACCAACGGTGGAGATTAACTGTGGGGGGACTGGGGGGTACAGAAGGATCTCGTCGGTGGGGTGCCTCCACAATGAATGGGGAAATACTGGCCGTTAGATCAGGATAAAATCAACAGTGGAGATTAACTGCAAGGGGACTGGGGAGTACGGGCCACTTTGGTCAGATGCCCCCGTAGTGAAGCTGCACCGTTGATCTGGGAGGAATGGAAGTGTGATGGCCGATGGGGGGAGGTGAAGTGCGATGGCCGTCTGATCTGGGAGAGATCGACGGTTGGGAATCCATCAGTGGGGAAGAACCATCAGGGAAAAGGAGACGGGAATTAACGAAAATGCAATGGTCGATTGAGCATGGACCATCCGATTGGGTGCGATCAACAGCAAAGATTAAGTCGGGGAATCGGCCATTGGCGAGAACAAAAACGGGAAGCAGAACCGGGGAAAGAGCAAATTGCGATGCGTGATTCATCGATGGCCATTGGATCTAGTGGACGATTAACAGCTGGGATTTCATCGGTGAATGAAAAGTGTTGCCGAGCGAAAAAGGGATCTGTGAAACAGCGCGGACCGTTGGATCTGAAAGATGAACAGTCCAGATTTCATCACAAAAGGCACGACGCACGGGATTAAATAGGGGCTAATGCTTTTAAGGGGATGGTCATGGGTGTTAATCATATGCGTGAAAGGGCTGAGAATTTGAGCCCGCAGGGGCTTAAAGGCCCGCTTATGAAAAAATTTGGATTTCAAGGCCGAAATGGGGTTTTTGAGGGTTTTGAGAGGTTCCGATAAGTAAAGAAGGACGGTCAAGACCAGAAAAAGATGATGTATAAGGTCTTAAGGGGTCTTGATGGTGAATGAAGGGTAAATGAGGGGAAAATGAGGGAAAATGAAGGAAATAGAGGGGAAAAAGGGGCAATGGTGGAAATGGAGGCTTGAAACAGTCTTTTTGAATCAGCAGGGCTTCTTTGAGAATTTTAAGTGAAGTTTATCAATGGAATGGATCTTTCTAGATAATGAACACGGTAAGATTTCAAAAACTCACAAGTTTTTCACAAAAGCTTATTTTTTTGAAATCTAGGGACTAATCTATCCATCATTAGGTATAGCAGAATTATAGATGGCTAACAGTGGCTCCACTTGGGGAGGACAACTGTCCTTTTAGGTGTTCAGAACCTCAATTTATCAATCTCTGGCTTTTAGCATACCAGTGCCTCATCCATTGGGAAGAATTTCTTTGTTTTCTTGTTGATTTTCTTTGCATTTTAACAATTCTTCAATGACCTGCAGCATGAAAACTCTTTAAGACAACACCTCTACCTACCCAAAACTACTTGTCCTAGCATTTTTTCTTCTCTTGAGTGCACTTGGACTGGCATCTCTTCCACATATCATTTTTGAAAACAGAAAGATAAAACTATCTAATGCTACCCTTATTTCTTCCAAGAGTCCAAATTAAACAGTTGGACTCAAAAACTTCTCTACCTAATCTACTATCTGTCAAGATTAAGCTTTTTGACAGATCTGCTTTCTCTACATTCTAAAATAAAAATTTAAACATAGACAAACCAGAACTAGACTGTCTGATTTTCTGTAATGTCTAAGGCATGAGAAACAAGCTACACATAGACCTTATTTCTAGAAAAATGAAACAAAACTTGGAAGACTTGAAATCTGAGAATAGTAAGCATCCTTCCCTTCTTTTTTAGCTCTGATTTTGATCCTTTTGAGCTATCCTCTTCTTCTTTTCCTGGTTTAGGTTTTTAGCATATTAGAACCAGCCTTTCTTTCTTTCTTTGGCTCAAGTTTTTATCATGTTAGAGCCATCTTTTTCTTTCTTTTGATTCTTTGGTTCATATTTTGAGCATGTTTGAACCATTTTTTCTTCTATCCTAATATATTCTACTGATAAGCCAAGATTAAACAGTTTGGAAAATCTCCATCACTAACCTATCAGCAGTAAATTGAAATCTATCTAGTCATTATTAGGTTGTATGACTAAATAGCAGTGCTCTTTCAAGTAGTGGCATTTAGGCTTGCACACTTTCAGATTTTTCTCTTTTTTGGTATGGGGCTGTACCTTTCTTCTTTTCATCAGCCCTCTTTTCTCTTTTTCTATTGTTTTTGTATTTTTTCATTTTTCTCATGCAATGGTATGTACAATGGATGAAAAAAAATCTGAAACTTTGGTTCTTGACAGAAATAGTGTTTGAGCATCCTACCATTAAAAAGACCTCCAAACACCTCTTCTCCATTCAGCTCCTGCAAAAAAAAATGCATTGTGGCCCCTTATGGAATGAATAATTTAGGGCCCCTTCCATAGATTTTTGAATTTACCATGTTTCCCTTTCTCGTCCCTTCTGGAATCCCATTTTAGAACTACATTTCCAACTTGGAAGTCATTTTCTTTGGTCCTTCTATCAAATAATTTCTTGATTCCTTCTTGGAATACTTGTGTCCTTTTATATTATTCCTCTCTTGACTGTTGCAAATGAATGATTTGATTGATCCTCCTTTGCATATCATTTTCTTCAGCTTGGACCTCTTGAAGAAGTTTCATGACTGGGACTCCTAGATATGTTGGGAAGACCGCATCCATGCCGTAAACCAACTGATAGGGAGACATGCCGATGGAATTTTTAGTACTCAATCTATTAGCCCATAAGGCATGGACAAGCTTACTATGCCAAGATTTCTGATTCTGTTCCAACAATTTTTTGATGATATTAACAAGGCTTTTGTTGGAGGATTCAGGTAAACCATTTCCTGGGGGGTAGTAGGCAGTAGAATGGCCTAATGTGATCTGATATTTATGGCAGAAATCTACCATCCTCTTGGACTTGAAGGCAGCAGCATTGTCTGTGATTATTTTCCTAGGACAACCAAATCTGGATAGTATGTTGGTTTCAAGGAATTTGATGATGACAGAGTCAGTAGCGTTCCTAGTGGGTATGGCCTCTATCCATTTGGTAAAATAATCAGTGGCTGTGAGGATCCATTTTTGTTGGGCTGAGGATTATGGGTGAATTTTGCCAATGAAGTCCAAACCCCATTGTTGAAAGGGAGCCTCAATACTGATAGGATGCAAAGGTAGTGGTAAGAGTTTTCTCCTACCATAAAAAATTTGGCACTTGTGGTAGGACATGACTAACTTATGGGTGTCTGGGAAAAGGGCGAGCCAATAGTATCCAGACCTGAGGATATTGTTTGTTGTGGTCTTCCAGTTAAGATGTCCTCCACATTCTCCTTCATGTAGTTCATGCATGATTTTTCCTACATCAACCTCAAGTAAAAATTTAAGTAAAATCCCCATAGCATTTTTCCAATATAGAACTCCATCTAATATACAATAATTTAAATCCTTATGTTTGACAAATCTAAATTTTTTTTTTGAAAAAGAAGGAGGAGCATTCAGATAAAGCAACACATATATGATGTTAGCATACCAGGGAGATTTCATGAATGTTTCTTCAATGAATGGTGTTTTGCATTCTTCTATCTCTTCCAAAATATCAACCATGTTCATATCTAAAGCTTGGAATTTTGACTCAGCCATGAGTTTTGCTAATCTCTACCCTTTGATGAGTTTGGTGGGCCTGATCTCTAAGTCATATTCTAGAATAGTGGCAATCCATTTTCCCCTTTTACCATCAGGGTCCTGACTTAGAATATCTTTGACTACAGTGTGTGGTACAAAGGCAATGATATGTGAATGTATAATATACACTCTAAAGTATTTTAATGCTTTTACCAGTGCTAAGGCTTGCTTCTCCATGATATTATATTTGAGTGGAGCATCTCTCAAAGCCTTACTAAAGAAGGATATTGGTTGTTCTTGCCCCATGCTATTCTTTTGCAATAATACTGTAGCTATGGTATGTTCAGATTCAAAAGAGAATATATAGAAATATTTGGTGAAATCAGGACTAATGAGAACCGGTGTTTGAGTGAGGGCTTGTTTTACTAGTTCAAATGATTGTTTAGCTTGAATTGTCCATTTAACACCTACTTATTTCCTTAGCATATTAGTGATGTCTCTTAATAGCTTAGCAAGGTTGAGGATGAACCTCCTTAAAAAATTTATCTTCCCAATGAAAGATTGCAATTCTTTGAGGTTTCTTGGGTGGCTGATATCAATATGGCATCAATCCTTTTAGGGTCTATTTTGATCCCTTCTTCAGAGATTATGTGACCAAGAAGCTTTCCTTCTTGGAGGCCAAAAAGTATCTTTTTGGGATTCAAAGACAAGCCAAACCTTCTACATTTCTCGAAAACCTTTCTTAAATGGATCAAATTTTCTTCATCAGTTTTGGAGAAAATAGTAATATCATCAAGGTAAATGATTATAAAATAGCCTATGTCTTCTGAGAAAGATATATCCATGGCCCTCTGAAAGGTGGCCTCTACATTCATCAAACCAAATGGCATTTTGACATACATGAATGTCCCCCAAGGTGTAGTAAAAGTAGTTTTATGTTGATCACTTGGGAGTACAAAAACCTGATTATAACTTGAGAACCCATCCAACAATGATATTCTTTTAGACCCAACCACCTTTTGGAGTATGTGATCCATCTTTGGCAAGGGGTAATTATATTTTAGGGAGGCTCTATTTAGATTACTAAATTCAATACACAGTATAATTTTGTTGGGTGTGTGTTATATTCTTTCCACGACTAGCCCCATGCGTTGTACGTTGTGCCGAGTGCAGCAGCCCCCCCTGTCGGGGTTTGGGGCAATGCCTCGGCAAAAAAAAATTTCTGGTATGCGGTCCCACTCATAGGCGGACCCACCCTTGTTTTGTGCATGAGTTTGCACATGGTTTTGGGGTACGATGGTTTTTGGCCCCTGTTATTTTGTAGATCCAGTCAAGGGAACTACGGTTATGTTCTAATCCAGGGTTAATGGATTGGGGTTTAGGTATGCTTCGGCATGTATATATATGTGTTGTAACACTAAAAGGAATATAATGAAGAATCAAGCTGGTCATCCCGATTTTGGATCCAGGGGAAAATCTCTGTGTTTATCTATTTTATGTTTTATGCTCTTGCTATTGTTTATTTTTTGTTATAAGATTCGTGTGTAGATAATTTATGTTCAGGGTTAAAACCTACATTTGGTATCAGAGTTATTTCAACTTCAAGGGGACGCCTTTGCTGCTGAGGGTTTTTTGCTCAGGCCTGACGTAGACCCCGTTCAGCGAGAGATCTGCGGGATTGATTCTTGCGGTGAAAGAAGATGGCGAGCGGTGGGAAGATAGAGATAGAGAAATTTAATGGTCAGAGCTTTGAGTTATGGAAGCTCAAGATGGAGGATCTACTGGTGGATAAAGATTAGTGGATCACGGTAGATCTAGGTATTCAACCAAAAACAATGTCAGATGAAGACTAGAAGAAACTGGATCGGAAGGCTAAGAGTACAATACGGTTGTGTGTCTCAGATTCAGTATTGTTGAATGTATCTGGGGAAGCTACGGCGAATAATTTGTGGGAAAAACTTGGGACTTTGTACCAATCTAAGTCTCTGGTGAATAAGTTGTTCCTGTGGAAAAAGCTGTATAACCTGAGGATGAAGGATGGAGACTCAATGATAGAGAATCTGAATGCCTTCAATACTGTGGTAAGTTAGCTGTCATCTGTTGATATTAAAATCTCGGATGAAGATAAGTGCATCAGTTTGTTGTGTTCTCTACCAGACTCGCGGGACAGTCTGGTTATTGCAATAGGTAGCAATACAACTACTTTCAATTTTGATGACATTGTCTCAGCCTTGTTGTCGGAGGAAATGAGATGGAGAAATATGGAGGGCCAGAATGGAGATGCCTTATCTGTATGAGGAAGGTCACAAAACAGAAACAAGAATAAGGTTTCGAGTGGGAGATCCAAATCCAGAGGGAGATATAAATCTCCTGGAAATTTTGTAAAGGTATGCTGGAAATGCGGAAAGGAAGGGCACTGCAAAAAGGAGTGCAGATCTAAAGCTTCTGAGAAAGGAAAGAGATTTGATGATGCTCCTTCTGCAGAGGCAAAAACCACCTCGGATGAAGGTGGGGATGTGTATTTGGCTTCTTCTTCAAATACACATGTAGATCATGAGTCATGGTTGATTGACTCAGGTGCATCCTTTCACTTCACTCCCCATAGGGAATGGTTCTGCGAGTATGAGAAGTATGATGGTGATGATGTCTTCCTAGGGGATGATAGGAAGGCCAGAATTGTCGGACGTGGAAAGGTGAAGCTGAAGCTGCAAGGTGGAAGGATTAGAACACTTCCTAGTGTTCTGCATATTCCTGCACTGGCTAGAAATCTAATTTCTGTAAGCAAGATGGATGATGCAGGTGTAAAAACAGTGTTCGAGAAAGATGCCTGCAAGATGGTTCGAGGAGCACTGGTATTAATGCGGGGAGTTTGGATTGGAACTATGTACAAGCTACAAGGTAGCATTGTTATTGATGGGTGTAACAGTTCTGTGGTTCCTGAAAGTGGAGCAGAAAACCTAGCTATCTCTGGAGAAAAGACCATGCTATGGCATCAAAGGCTTGGACATATTGGAGAGAAGGGCCTTCGGATACTGCATGGAAATGGTATGGTAGAAGGTATGTCTAATTTTTCTCTGGATTTTGATTTCTGTGAACATTGTGTATATGGAAAGCAAAATCAGGTGAGTTTTCCTTCTGGTGCTAAGAGGGAAAACAAGATATTAGAACTTGTGCACAGTGATGTGTTTGGACCTGTGTCAGTTCCATCACTGGGAAAGTTTGTGTACTATGTTTCATTCATAGATGACTTCTCAAGGAATACATGGATATATTTCTTGAGGAAGAAATATGAAGTCTTTGACATATTTAAAGAATTTAAGGCTCTGGTGGAAAACCAGACAGAGAAGAAGATAAAAGCGCTGAGGATAGATAATGGTGGGGAGTTCTACAAGAAGGAATTTGAAAAGTTTTGTCAGAAGTGTGGTATACCACGGTAGAAAACTACTCCATACACACCTCAGCAAAATGGAGTTGCAGAAAGAATGAACAGAACACTGATGGAAAAGGCAAGAAGCATGCTCAGTGGTACCGGTTTAGGACAAGAATTCTGGGCAGAGGCAGTGGAAACTGCATGTTACTTAGTTAACAGATCACCTTCATCAGCGTTGGAGGATAAGACCCCACATGAGGTATGGACTGGTAAGAAACCCTCTCTTTCACATCTAAGGGTATTTGGATGTGATGCATATGTACATGTTCCAAAGGAAAAAAGGACCAAGTTGGATAATAAATCTGAAAGGTGCATATTTATTGGGTATAAGGATGGTTTAAAGGGTTATAAGCTTTGGAACCTAGAAACAAGGAAGGTTGTGTACAGCTGAGATGTGGTGTTTAGAGAGGTGAAAGATGTTGTTACACATGAAGTCCTACCAAAGGAACCTGAGAAGATAGAGTTTGAGCTAAAGGAGTATGAATCAAACTCTACAACAGAAGAAGATTCAGAAGAGGAAGAACCACAAACCCCAGCTTTGAGAAGATCAGTTCAGGAAAGAAGGGAAACAGAAAGGTATAGTCCATCTGCTTTCTATTTAGGTTTTGCCTTAACTATAACTGATGATGATCCCAGAACTGTCAGGGAGGCAGTAGATTCAAAGGAAGGAAAACTCTGGAAGGAGGCCATGGTTGATGAAATGGCATCCTTGCATAAAAATGAGGCATGGGAGCTGGTGGAGTTGCCGGCTGGAAGGAAGCCCATCGGGAGCAAATGGGTGTTTAAAAAAAAGATGAATGTAGAAGGCAAGGTGGAGAAATACAAAGCTCAGTTGGTAGAAAAAGGTTATTCCTAGGTGTTGGGAATTGATTTTGGTGATATTTTTTCTCCTGTTGCCAAAGCCACTTCTATTAGATTACTTTTATCTATGTTGTTGCACTTGATTTTGAGATAGAACAGATGGATGTGAAGACAACATTTCTTCACGGGGATCTAGAAGAGGAGATCTACATGAAGCAACCTGAAGGCTTTATGGGGAAGGGTAAGAAAGAATTGGTGTGCAGGTTGAAGAAGTCTCTGTATGAGTTAAAACAGTCACCAAGGATGTGGTATCAGAAATTTGATACCTATATACGGGGACTTGGCTTCACTAGAAGCAAGGAGGATCACTGTGTTTATTTTAAATTAATTGGTGACCATGTTATTTATTTGGTCTTGTATGTGGACGATATGTTGTTGATTGGAAATGACAAAGAAATTATCCAAGATTTGAAGACCCAACTGTTCTCCAAATTCTAAATGAAGGATCTTGGTGCTGCAAACTATATTTTGGGCACGGAAATTAAGAGAGATCGGGCAAAGAGGAAGCTCTGGTTAAACCAGAGGAAGTATGTCGAGACTATATTGCAGAGGTTCAATATGCAGGGTAGTAAACCGGTGAAATTTCCTATTCCTGTAGGTGTAAAGCTATCTGTTGAACAGTGTCCCAAGACACAAGAAGAAGAGGAGGATATGTCTCGTGTTCCATATGCAAGTGCAGTGGGTAGCCTGATGTATGCAATGGTCTATACTAGACCAGACATTGCACATGCAGTGGGAGTATTGAGCAGGTTTATGTCAAACCCGGGGAAGGAGCATTGGACAGCAGTGAAGCGGGTTTTCAGATATTTACGTGGCACTAGTGATTATGGCTTGTGCTACCAGGGAAGACCAGGATTGGAAAAAATGTTGGACATTCGTGGTTTTGTTGATGCAGACTGGGCTGGAGATCTGGACCAAAGAAGATCTACAAGTGGGTATGTGTTTAGCCTATTTGTAGGCGCAGTCAGTTGGATGAGTAAAAGACAGTCTGTAGTGGCTCTTTCAACTACAGAGGCAGAATACATAGCAGCCACTCATGCAAGCAAGGAAGCAGTTTGGTTGCAGAGATTGTGTTCAAGTATGGGGTTGGTACAACAAGATATAAGGATAGAATGTGATAGCCAAAGTGAAATTTTCTTGGCTAAGAACCCTGCTTATCATTCAAAGACAAAGCACATTGATGTTCAATATCACTTTGTTAGAGATATGGTTGAGGCTAAAAGGGTGTTGCTGGTAAAGGTGAACACTTTGAAGAATTTTGCAGATGCATTGACGAAGTCTGTAAGCACTCAGAATTTCTCTTGGTGTAGAGAAATAATGGGAGTTGAAGAATTGGCCAAATGACTAAGCTCTCCTATGGCCCCCTGTGGAAATAAAACAACAAGTGGGAGAATGTTGGGTGTGTTATATATTCTTTCCACGACTAGCCCCACGCGCTGTACATTATGCTAGGCGCAGAAGGGGGGTCACAGGGGGGGCGGCAGCCCCCCTTGTAGCATCCGAGGCAGCGCCTCGACAAAAATTGTTTTTGGTATGCGGTCCCACTCAAAGGTAGACCCACCCATGTTTTGTGCATGAGTTTGCACACGGTTTTGGGGTATGATGGTTTTCGGCCCCTGGTATTTTGTAGATCCGGTCAAGGGAACTACAGTTATGTTCTAATCCAGGGTTAATGGATTGGGGTTTATGTATGCTTCGGTATGTATATATATGTGTTGTAACACTAAAAGGAATATAATGAAAAATCAAGCTGGTCATCCCGATTTGGGATCTAGGGGGAAATCTCTATGTTTATCTGTTTTATGTTTTATGCTCTCGCTATTGTTTATTTTCTGTTATAAGATTTGTGTGTAGATAATTTCTGTTCAGGGTTAAAACCTAAAAATTTCCCCTGTCTTCTTCCTAACAGATACTAGGTTGGAAGCCCATTCTGAGTATCTAAGAGGAACTATGATCCCAGCGTCATACATTTTCCTAATCTCTTTCTCTAACGAAGGTAATAAAACGGGGTTTATCCTTCTTAGTTTCTGTTTGAAAGGCTTCTGATTTTCCTTAAGAGGGATTTTATGTTGGATGATGCTAGTATCACAAGATTTCAAATTTTTATAGTCCCATGCAAACACGTCTACGAATTCTTTGAAAAGTGCTATGTACTGTTGTTTGACATGAGCTGGGAGGGTGTTGAACAACTTGATCATTTTGGGTTCAGTGAGGCTACCTATGTTATGTTCCTCAACGTTAGTTTCTATAGGATCTGTTTTCAGTTCTTTGGCCACGTCGTTGAAATCGAATAGCTATTCTAATGGTGTAAGGCCTTTTGGTATAGTATCACCTTTACATTGTAAAACTTCAAGGCCCTTTTGGTCTGGGTTGTTAAATAACTCTGCTTTAAAAAGGTGCTCAAACTGATTTATATCAGCAGAAAGGGAGGGCTCTGTTTTTGGGGTTTGCTCCTCATTGCAACAATCCTTTTCATGGCTGGCACTTGGTGTTGCTGTGGAAAATTCATTCCTTGACTGCAAGAAATCATTTATGTGTTTATAATTTTCAAACACTTGCCAATAATATTCATTGTCAGGCACTGCTGGTTTGTTTTTCACCTTTATATTGAATTGTTCATTTATCTGTGGTATTTGGCAATTGCTGGCAGCAAAGGCAAGTTCATTAGCTAGATGATTTTGAGCTCTTGGTATGAAAATGAGTTCATATTTTTCAAAGGTTTTAAGGAGATCAAGGGTAGCATTTCTATATTCTTAGAGTCTGGGGTTTTTTACTGAATATTCCCCGTTGATTTTCCTGATGATTAACTCAAAATCCCCTTGGACTGATATCCTCTTAACCTCTAAGTCTTTGAGCAAATGCAAGCCGAGGATGAGGGCTTCGTATTCTGAAATGTTATTTGTGCATGGGAAATCTAGTTTATAGGAGTATCCCTTGTTTGTGTTATGTATCCATACACCTGTTAGGATCTCTGTAATTTTCAAGATTGGCAAGAACAAATGCTGTAGAGCCTACATCAAAACCACTTTGGATTCCTAGGATCTAGCCCTCCTAGATTCAGAGAAGGATCTCTCTATATAAATATGTACAAAAGATAAAATATTAGGCTAGTTATGAAGTACAAGGATTTGTTTGTTTTTGGTTGGGTGTGATATCATCAAAATGAAGGAAGTCTTTTGAAGGGTGAAGGTATGAGAAGGTTGAGAGAATGGTTTAGCTGATAGGGTAAGTAAGAAACAGTGTCAATCCATTGGGCTATGGAGTCATAAAGGATTTAATTGCACAACAAGTTTCAAGTATTGTCTATGGGGCAAGTCATATATATCAAAGATCTTTTTTAGATTGAGTTTATGGTATGAAACATCAAAGTGTAGTGAAAAAAGCAAAGCTAATAACCATTTAAGAATATATTAACTTTAATAAAAAAGAAAATCTTTTCAAAGCAACTGTTTGAAGCAAGCCAAAGGACAGGGAAAACCATAGACTTCTTTGGGAAAATTTTTACTAAAGCACACTTTTCAGACAACAATCCAGCAATGTAACTAATTAATTTTAGATAGCGGAAAACATATAAGAAAACAGAGGGCAGCCTAATATCAAGTAAGGACTTTGAACCTATCCTTCTTTTTGCATACTCTCAGGGATCTTTTCATAACAATTTTTGGAGATAAACTAGAGGATAGGGCTAACCATAGACTTCCCTAGTTTAAATTTTACTTAACATGCAATGAAAATATCATTTAAAGACAATTTCTCATGTTTACCCAGCAAGACATGGGCTCACCAACATTCCTTGAGTAGTTACACTCTATTGAAATCATTCCCAAACACACATTTAGAGGAAAACATAAAGATAAAGATTTATCAGTGATAAATAGAGTACTTTCCAGTAAATCCTAATCTATATTTGCTGTTCTTTATCATAGAAAATGGACAGTGTGGAAAACATGAGAAAAATAACAATTACAGCAAGAAACACATCACCGTTGACATATACCAGGATCCCATAAATCAGCTTTGTATTATGATGTTCAAACCAGTTACAATCTTCAAGTCCAGTGGATCTTTACAACTTCAAACTTCTCATCGCAGCCTATCTTTCTTCAATTACAAACAGAGCTTCAACAGCCTCAGCAACTATTTACACTTTATCAGTATTCAACAACCAACAATAATACTGTCTTTTAGAGAAGTATATATAGAAGAATGAGGAGGTGGAATGATAAAAGGGGTTATTTGTTCAATTAATACAGAGTAGGTACTTCTTAGCCTTTGAAGGGCCAAATGGAGAAATTATTTGATGTTATTAACTCTGTTAATTGAATTTTGCATTAATTTTCATCAATTTCAGTCACTTTTGTTGACTTTGGAGGCTTTTTGTAGGCTGGAAATAACTTTTGAGCTGTCTTTATAAAATATCTCTGACTGTGCATTTACTGTGTATTCTTTTGAGGCAAGTAAGCTGGTAGGTGGAATTTCTGGCTTTCTAGGGAGTAATTTCATCATTGATGTAGCATTTGAAGCGTTCTTCTGCTAATCTGTTGCTTTAATCATGGATTTAGACCTTTGATACAGCTTTTGAGCCTTCTTTATCATCTTTCAGGCTTTTAGTCCTTTATTGACTATTTTAACCTTTTAAACTATCTTTATCCCCAAAACTGTGCTTTATCCTTTATGTTAAATTCCTGATACTCTTTTACTATTCTTTATTTAACTTCATTGGTTTCCCTGACAGGCATTTTCTTTGTGCATTGGAGGGTTTTACTACATAACCATTTGCTCATGAAAAAATCGGAAAAAAACGCTAAAATCTAACCCTTTTTTTCCCTTCTTTGCATTTAATCTAGCTACAAGGGATTTTCATCCTCAGCCTCGTCCCTTTATTGGACTATGGGACGGCTTTACACTATGACTACCACCATGAAACCTGCAACACAACAAACATTTAACAAAACCTGTGAATTTGGGGCTAAAACTACTTATAGAGGCTTGCCGGAGGGCGGGAAGAGCAGTCAGGAGGAAAAACGTATGCCGGAGGGGTTTTATGGAAAAAAAATCGAAAACTGGGCTTAATTATGAGTATTGGAGTGAAATAGTGGATAGGCAGTTTCGGGAAAATCACAAATGGTTTTCGCACATGAAATGAGTGGTAAGCGGTTTTAGCTGGGAATGAATGCGATATGTGTTTGGGACCATTAGATCTTCAGGCCTAAGATCAACGGTCATGGATGAGCACGAGAAATAGAAAGATTTGCGGTGGAAACACATGGTGGGGCCGGGGTGTAGAAAAAATAAGGGAACAGCAGCGAAGGAATAGCAGGAAAGGAACAGTAGTGAAGGAAAAACAGAAATGGAATAGCAGTGAAGGAACAACATTGAAGGAACAATAGTGAAGGAACAACAACGAAGGAACAGTAGGAAAGGAACAAAAATGAAGGAACAGTAGGAAAGGAACAACAGCGAAGGAACAGCAGTGAAGGAACAGCAGCGAAGGAACAGTAGTGAAGGAACAACAGTGAAGGAACAGCAGTGAAGGAACAACAACAAAGGAACAGCAGTGAAGGAATAGTAGTGAAGGAATAACAATGAAGGAACAGCATGAAAGGAACAACAACGAAGGAATAACAGTGAAGGAACAATAGGAAAGGAACATCAGTGAAGGAACAACATCGAATGAACAACAGTGAAGGAACAACAGTGAAGGAACAACATTGAAGATTGATTTTTTAGAAAACACCATAAGGCTTCAAGAATGAGTAATTTTCTATGAAAATAATCTCTTGAAGGCTCAAGACCTGTTTTAGCGATCATTTGCTGTGACAAAATTTACTGATGGTTAACAAAACCAACCCCTGAACTGGCCTGGCTACAAGAGCCATCAAAGCTCATCTTCCAAACTATTTCTATCTCATTCTCTTTTTCTTTTTGCTGCCCAAGGCTGCTGAGATTTGGGGCATTTTGTGGTTGAGTGAAAGGAAAATTTAAATGTTTTGGTGCACTAATTTCTTGCTTATTTTCCTTTTCTTGTTGGGTGATTTCATCTTCGTTGAATAAGATAAAGGAATCTAAGTCTGAATGTGTGGAATATACATGCGTGTTGTTGGGTTTCTCTTTGCTAGTTACCATGTATTTTATGAGGGATTCCCTATATAATCTTCTGGTTTGACTAAACACTGGTATGGTGGCATAGGACATATCCATTTGAAGGCTCCCCTGAACTATGGCTCCCCATGATCTATAAAAAATCATGCCATATTTTGGGGGAATTTCAGCTACTACTATATCCATCACTAGGCTTTTAGCAGGAATTTGTGACAGGTTAACACACAAATCTTTGATTAAGCCCAAGCATTTGATCCTTCTTGAATCAAAAGAGTATAATTCTTTATATGGTCTAGTAATTTCTAAGCATAGGCTTTCCATTACTACTTTGGGCATAAGGTTATGTGACGCTCTGGAGTCTAGCTGGCATTATGTAGGATCTTATCATGTATGATGAGACTAACATAAAAGGGAGGGACAACCCCTTCTTGGTATTTTCCTTCAATTCTAGGACCAAACAATAGTTCTGGTTTGTCATCCGTCATATTTAAAGTATCAGCATCGATGTTTATATTCAGAGCTTTCAAAACTTGATTTTTGTACACTTCCTGAGTTACGAGTTCAACTAGAGGCATGCTAATTTTGATCTTGGCAATTTCACCTTCGAGGCCGAAAGGAAGTGTGTTTTTCGGCATATTCATATTTGTTTTTTCACTTATATTTCTTTCAACAATTTTGGTTGGCTGAGTTTTATTAGGACTATTAATTGGGACTGTTTTGATAGGGCCATTAGCAGAAGTACTAGGGCAGCTCTTCTCAAAACTTGTTTTGGCTATTTTTATATCTATTTAGATTAGTTTTCTTGGCCACAGTGTTGGCATTATTTGCTAATTTTTTAGGTTGATTTTCTGAGGTTTTTCCAACAACAGTGTTATTGTTCTTTTCTTTAGCAATTTCTGGGTTCCATTTGCTCCTGAGATCATATTGTCGGTGAACTTCCATAATTGTGTTTTCGAACCCCAACCTATAATATTTAGACTCTTCATGATTGTGTTCATTTTGTTCTAATGAGAAAAATCTCTGTTCTTCCTCAGTGAGGAAGATATCATCTCTGTCATCAGATCCTATCAATTTCACATGATTTTCTTCCAGCCTATCAGTTTCCCCTTCATCCTCTTGTTCTACATAGTTTTGTTGAAAGGGAGGCCTAATTTGTTGGTCATTGTCTCTATGCCTATCTTGATTGGGATCTCTTCTGATATTTGAATTTATGTTTCTATTTTGAGGGTTGGTTTGGTTTTCTCTAGGAGGGGTTCTTTCATTTAAATTGATCTTTTCCAACATTCTTTCCATTACCCTCACCAGGGTGTCGAATTTGGCCTCAGATGAAGAAGTAGATGCCATAGTTTCATATTTATATGTGACTCTTTTCTCCGTTCTCAACCTAGCTCTCTTCTCAATCAGATTTCACTAAGAGCTCCCTTATGCATGTCTTCTAAAGTTAAGGGGTCCCTTTCTCTTAGTTGATAGGCCATTTCGGGATCAAATCCTTTAGGGAATTTGGCCAAATCTGAGCCTTGTGGAGGTTTCATATCTGGGGGTAGTGCGTTATAAACACTATTGAATCTAGTGCAATAATCTTGAACACTTTCCCCAGTGTTTCTCTTGAGGTTGTTGTAATCTGAAAGTATTTTGAGAGGGTTCTTTTTAATTTACCATTTGTTAGTGAACGTTTGAAATAAAGAAGGGAGATCATGTATGTTATGCGGAGTTAGTCCTTTCAACTATTTTTTGGCTTCTCCTCCCAAACTCTGAGAAAAAATTCTCATTTTGATGGTCTCATCTTCTATTTCCATATAATTAGAGGCATCGTTCATCTTGTCTACCTGTTGTTGAGCACTAGTACATTCATTTCCAGTGAAATGGGGAATTTTGGACTGATATTCATTGGGTAAAAGAACTAGAGGTTGGGGTAACACTAAGGGAGCATACCATGCTGCCATGGATGGAAATAATGGAGGATTTACAAGGGGTGGATTTATAAAAGGGACAATGGGCTGAACAGGAGTGTTTTGGGTAGCAGAAGTGTGAATAGGAGTGGAAGAAACACTCAGGCCAACAAACTGATGATGGACAGGTTTTTTATGGAAAGGGATGAAGTGGTGTAGAAGTTGGGAATCAGGAGGAGTAGAAGGTGATGCTTCTATACTAAAGCTCTGTTGTAAATCTATGGGTTCAAGGTCATCCTAATTTAAATCACTCTGAGACTTGCTTCTAAATATGTTGCTGGTATGAGGCAAGTCAAAGTGAAAATCTTCCAAGAGTGTGAGAGTTTCAGGGACATATTTTTCTCTTGGGATGATCCTAAATGTAGCTAATTTTCCAGCTTTATAAGTCCGCCACAAAATCCTTTCTGGATTGTCAACTATGTTAAGAGGATTAGGATCTGGATGGGATCTAGTCTAGATCCTATGTGAAGCCAGATTTCAGCTTCAAAACTTGGAGAGGCTTCAAACTTCAACCTCTTTCGAAGGCTTTCCTCTCACAATGCTTTTCATAACATAAGAATAACATTGTGAATCTCCTTGAGGTTGGTTAACCCAATCCTAAATAAATTGGGAGTAGTAGTGGAATAATAGGCCTATTGGGGCTGGTGGAGTCGCCAGGTGGAAATTTTTAGCTTTTTGAAGGTAAAATGTTTATGGTCCACCACCAATGTTATTATGATACCAATCCGAAATGTTTTTGGGGTTTTTCTGAGTTTCTATGTTTATTTAAGGACTTAAAAAGTCTACAGGAGCTTGCTAGGCTATTATGTACTCAGAAGTCCCACCGTGATCGCCAAAATGTTGGGGTCATGTGATTTGGCTGATTGGAAAACCAAATGAGAAGGCAACATTCAAACCAAGCTTTAGAGCTCTAGGATCTAGCCCTCCTAGTCTCAGAGAGGGATCTCTCAATGTGTGCAAAGATATGTCTTGTTTGCTTTTAAGGGTTGATTTTAGGGTAGTTATGAAGTGAAATTTTTTTTGTTTGTTGGTTGGAAATAAATGATCTAGGCAGCATAGATAGAGTGTGGAAATCTACAAGCCATTGGGTAATGGAGTCATGTCGAAGTCTAAACAGTTCCGATTGACGAATTTGGGGGAACCAAAGGGAAAATATAACTTGGTCAATGGATCTGTGGGATCATTTAGGTGGGATGAGATGAACATCAAGGATTTGGAAGGAAAAGTAGAGCTTTAAGGGCTGTTATGACTCCTTAATCATTTATACCTTTCAAAGAAGGGACTTGCAACACCATCTAAACATAAAGAAATATTCAATAGCCAGGGCTAACCATGAATCCTACCAACATACTTTATGCACATAACATAAACAAGACAGACTTTCAAGTAAGACAAAGAAGGAGAGGAACACTCTGTTTCTTCTAATTGTTTCACTTAAAGGAGTTAGAAAACATATAATAAACACAACTAATTGCATTCATAAAAGGGGGAACACCCAGGCATCTAAGACTGCAATTATAAAGACCTTCAAATATTACTATCTTAGCAAGAAACAGAGGATAAGATCAGAACAAATCCTCTCTGCCAAGCTACAGAAAATAGAGTTTGAAGGATTTTTCAGAAATAGCTTTCAAGAGGCAGCAAGCAGGCAGGGAAAACCATAATTCAACCTTGACACTGACTATTTGAACTATTCTGAAAAGAACAAACTTGAGGGTTTAAAAGTAGTCAAACGACTCAATAAAACCTCCAGCAGATGAAAACATAAAGGGAGTGAAGAGTAAGCAGGCCTAAGGTGCTTCTAGGAGACATTTCTTAGCCTAAGATTTTTACTCTACTGCAAGCAAAGCAAAAGACAGGAAATAACATTAACGAATAGAGAGTACTTCACCAAAACCAGGCTCAGGGATCTAATGATCTAGCCTCCTTCATCAATGGAAAAGCAAAGACATCCACACTTCTTCAAAACATCAATCCTTCTTCAAAGCAATAGTCTTTGTATTACTTCAGAATTCATCAAATGCCAACCTTTTACAATGAGAGTTCGAATAGGATTTATAAGTGAATGGGGAGGAGAGGTGATAGAGATGGTCTTAATGGTTAATTAAAACAGAGGAGAAAAGCATTCGAATGCCCATTCTATGTCATAAATATTACATTAATTTCTTGCCCATTCTAGTAATTCTTGTAGACTTTGAGGCCTAATTGACAGGTTGGTAATAACTCCAAAGAGTGTCTTTGTGGAGAAGTATTATGGTTGCTGCAGTCTTGTCTTTTCTTCTGGTACAAGTAAAGTGGACAGTATGGGTTTTGAGACCACCCATACCTTTACAATAACTGCCTTAACAGTTTAAAGAGGTTCTATCAACATAATAACTGTCAAGGTTTCTTTAGTCTTCGGAGGGGTAAATAGCTTCACTGATGTGTCATTCGAAGCTCTCCTTTGCTGATTTGTCCATCTTTGTCATTTAACACTGATTTGGCTTTAACTGTGTTTTTATCTTTGATCTATGGGTTAAGATTTTAATCTTCTGATTTGGACCCTTAACCTTTATTCTTTTGCTGATATTTCTTTAATCTTCATTTATCTTCACTTTATCTCCTTTGTGTACAGGTGGTTGGGCTTCCGCGTTGGGGGTTTTGTCCTTCACCAGTGTTCATGAGACACTGATAAAACATTAATAATCAACCTGTCAATCCATTTTTTGCATTTTTTCAGCCTCAGGATCGTCATCCTTGGCTTCTGTCACTGGTATATGGCTGTGGGAGGGCCTGCAACTTAAGGCCACCATTAAACTGCACACAACAATAAACCATTACGAAAATCCTATGTTTTGTGGTTTGAATACTTCAGAAGGCTCAGCGAGGGGTTATGGAGTAGTGAGGAAGAAGGTGGATGAAATGGAGGGTAAGGTTCCACAGACGAAACCGAGGAAGAGGGAAATATTTTGAATTTGGTGCGAATTGGGAGAGAAGCGGTTTTGCTAAACCAGAGGTGGTTTTCGCGCGAGGCATGAGTGGTAAGCGGTAAGGAACTAGGGAATGAAATACAGTTTAGAGAGTGACGTGTGTCCCTCTAAAACTACTCATTTCACGTTACAATTGCACTTCGGGAAGAAATGGTGATTTGGGCGCGAGGATGAATAATGACCATTGGATTGGGTAGATCAATGGTAGAGATTGAAAGCAATATGATGAACAGCCCAGCGTGGTCGAGTGGGACCGGTGAGATAACATGGGGAGGTCAACAGCAACAGCCATTGGATTGGGCTCAATCAATGGTGGAGATTGATAGTGAGAAGCACGAAATATTTCATATGGACAGGGAGACGGATGGATATGCCACAAAGCGATGGAGTGTTGATCGTTGGATTTAAAAGATCAATGGCCTAGATCTCTTCACTAGGTCGCATAGATGATAAATGGTGCAAGGGGAGGGGAAAACTACGAGAAAGCGTAGACCATCCGATCAGGAGGATTGACGATTGAGATCATATCAGGGAATGGCTGAAATGAATGAATGGGGTGGAGAAAAAGCGATAATGCGAGACAGCGCAGACCATTGGATCTGAGGGGGTGAGATCAATAGTGGAGATTAATGATGGGGCTACTAGGGGTTATGGAAGGATCTCGTCGATGGGGTGCCTCTGCAGTGAATGGGGAAATACTGGCCATCAAATCGGGAGAAAATCAACAGTGGAGATTAACTACGGGGGGACTGGGGAGTACGGGCCACTTTGATCGGATGCCCCCGCAATGAACCTGTGCCGTTGATCTGGGAGGAATGGATGGTGGAGATCTCATCGGTAGAGGATGGACATCAGTAGAGAAAAGGGTTTGAGAACGAGGAAATGGAAATTTGTGAAGTGTGATGGCCAATGGGGGGAGGCGAAGTGCGATGGTCATCCGATCTAGGAGAGATCGACGATTTGGAATCCAACGATGGGGAAGAACCATCCAGAAAAAGGAGATGAGAAGTAATGGAAATGCGATGGCCGATTGAGCATGGACCGTCCGATCGGGTGCGATCAACGGCAGAGATTAAGTCGGGGAATCGGCCATCGGCGAGAACATAAACGGGAAGCGGAATCGGGGAAAGAGAAACTTGAGATGGGCGATTTACCGATGGCTATTGGATCTAGTGGACGATTAACGGTTGGTATTTCAATGGCAGGAAACCATCGGCAAAGAATGAAAAGTGTTGCCGAGAAAAAAATGGATCTACAAAACAACATGGACCGTTGGATCTGAAAGATGAACGATCCAGATTTCATCGCAAAAGGCACGGCACGTGGGATTAAATAGGGGTTAATGCTTTTAAGTGGATGGTCATGGGTGTCAGTCATATGCGTAAAAGGGCTAAGAGTTTGAGGCCGTAGGGGCTTAAAGGCCCGCTTATGAAAAAAATTGGATTTCAAGGCCGAAATGGGGTTTTTGAGGGTTTTGAGAGGTTTCGATAAGTAAAGAAGGAGGTTCAAGACCAGAAAAAGATGATTTATAAGGCCTTAAGGGGTCTTGATGGTGAATGAAGGATAAATGAGTGGAAAATGAGGGAAAATGAAGGACATAGATGGGAAAAAGGGGCAATGGTGGAAATGGAGGCTTGAAACAGTATTTTTGAATCAGCAGGGCTTCTTTGAGGATTTTTAGTGAAGTTTATCAATGGAATGGATCTTTCTGGATAATGAACATAGTGAGATTTCAAAAACTCACAAGTTTTTCACAAAAGCTTTTTTTTTGGAAATCTAGGGACTAATCTAGCCATCATTAGGTACAGAAGAATTATAGATGGCTATCATCCTATTATCACTATTGGACCATTTACAAAATGGGGTATCCACTTTATGAAATGTAACCCTCACTTGGTCGAGGGGCATGGTCATATCATTGTCATGGTTGATTAGTTTACCAAACGGATGCATATTTCTTTTTCAAACATGCTATCGCACTGTTTGGTGCTCCTTAAGCCATAGTTATGGATCACATAAAGCATTTTTGGAATCATGTGATGACCAAATTAACTTCCAAGATGGGACTTTCCCATGAAAATTTCCTCTCCTTACTATCCTCAGGCTGATGGATAGGTTGAAGCTATCAACAAAGTTCTTAAAATTATGCTTCAACACATGATATGGGTACACCAATAGGACTAACATTTTCTTCTTTACGTTTCCTTATGGGCATACTGAACCTTAGTGACGACTACTACTGAATTTACACCCTTTCAGTTGGTTTATGGTATGGAAGAGTTCCTCCTAATCGAATGCAAGACTCCGTCACTAAAACTAGCTATTAAACTTCTTCATGCCACTTTTGTAGAAGAGGAACATATTTTACATCTGAATCATTTGGATGAGACTCGACGTGATGCCACTATAGCTAATAAAACTCATAAAAGATGTATCAAGGTGCAATATGACAAAAGTTTCAAGCCTCGTGTCTTCTCAGAAGGAGACCATCTTCTTTTATATGATCCAAAAGATGATAAGTTGGGTTCAGGAAATTTTCAACTAAAGTGGTTAGGCTCATATATTGTGAAACATGTCCTTGAAAAATGAGCCTATGATGTAGTTGAAGTCGATGGAGTCCCTTTGGTGCAACCTAGGAATGGGTTATACCTCAAAAAATACTATGCTTGATCTCATGCATAGTACAAATCCTCTCTGCCAAGCTATAGAAAATAGAGTTTGAGGATTTTTCAGAAATAACTTTCATGAGGCAGCAAGCAGGTAGGGCAAACCATAATTCAACCTTGACATCGACTATTTGAACTATTCTGAAAAGAACAAACTTGAGGGTTTAAAAGTAGTCAAACTACTCAATAAAACCTTCAGCAGATGAAAACATAAAGGCAGTGAAGAGTAAGCAGGCCTAAGGTGCTTCTAAGAGACATTTCTTAACCTAAGATGGTGCTAGTTGTAGTACTCAAAATATATCCTCTGCATCATGGGCTATGTTTTCTCCAAATGGTGAGATAGTGAGTGTACAAGGGATTTTTATTGGTCTCTCTACCAACAACATCACTGAGTATAGCACAGTGGTTGAGCTCCTATCTGATGCTATCTCACATGGTATTCACCATTTATTCATCAGACTTGACTCACAACTTGTGGTACTAAAATTGGCCAATGTCTATTTAGTCAGAAGTCCCACCATCTTATGAGTGCTTCTAAGGGTTCACCTTCTCAAAAGACATTTTGACTGCATTCGATATGAACATATTTCTATAAAACTAAATACACGTGCGCTAGCTAATCATGTTTTTGATAGTAATTCACAACGAATGTAAACAATTTTCAATACACATCACATCAATTGAAAATGATGATAGGAACATAGAAACACTAAAGATATATATAAAGTTTTGGTTTTAAAAAAATTGTGTCTGGGACATAGATGGCCACATGACATACATCAAAAAATATATGCATATATGACTATGAACCTCAATAGACTAATAGTGCTCATGATAATGTGTTATTGCGTGAACCTTCTTGCGCAGTAGCGAACTGATAAGGTTAGCCACTCCGATATCATATCGCTGAAGTCACATATGGATTTGATTGACCACAATCCCATCAATCAATTGTGTCAACCCCTCCAAGTGGTGCTCCACCTTTTCTAGGGTATCTGCTATGTCAAGATCCTGCAGTGCATCCAATCATTATGTGACTGTTTGTGCTTGTACTGTGACCTCCTATGGATCTTCTGCACGATAGAGATATGAAGCTCCTAGAGGTTTAATAGGTCCAAAATCTGCATGAAACAAATAAATACTTTAGTCTCAAAAAAATAAAAAAACATAAAAAAGAAATTGTAAAAATTCATAAAAAACTTTAAATTTGGTTAAGGTGTCTTACCCATAGCACCCCATTTCTCACCCTTGGGAAGTACGAGCTCAGGGTCATCATGAAAATCCACTCCTGCGTACAGATAATCATCAATCATAATCAAATATTTACACAACCATCTGAAGAAGGCTGGTGTGAAACTTACCACTGATGGACCTTCATGTCAAGCCATAATATGTATCCACCTCCTCATCTGTGGAACCCTCACATTGATGGGCTCAGGCATGATATGTTAAGGATGTAACAATGGAATCCACTCCAGGGAAAAATAAATCAAAATTAAACCATATCCAAATTTTTTCAATTTTCCTTCTTTTTATTTAGTAATTTTTCCATCATGTTGACTAATATTCCCTCACTCTAGTTGAATATTGTTGGATACAAACACTCTAAACCATACTTCATGTATGATTTGCTAGGTACGTAAAGTGTTGAGCTATCGACCAATCTAGTGGTAATGGAAAGGATTTTTCTCAGAGGCAGACAAGTCACATCTCTAATGTTGATCTTCCCATCTCTAGTTTCTTGTGCTCGAGGTCTACAATGAGTGGCAATGTAATCCTTTACTTACTCTCATCCACTTCTCCCTCCTAGAGAGAAATGGGGGCACCCCTCATGAAAAACCTATCGGAAATTATATGTCTTCCACTTTGATCTCAAGTATATGTTCCCATAACCTAAATGCATGTGCATGTACATCCCATGAATGAACTAGGAACTTAAGTAATTCCATTTGCTACTTCATGCCAAGTAACCACAAGAATTTCAACAAACCACAGTTTTTGAGTTCTTGAATTGTGGCATGATAATTTTATGCATTCAAGTATTATTATTCATTCTCTATTTCTCTCCACAAAAAGGCCATTTTGCACTGATAAGTACCTAAAACATCAATAATACACTCATTAGGATCCTTTTCCCGCAAAAAAATAGATAAATTTTGAAAAAAATTGGCAACTTTGACTAAGGAATTGAGCCCAACATTGCCCCAAAAGGGATGACAAAGCGTTGCACCCCTCCCTGTAGTGAAATGTTTCCCTGGTGCAACGCAGTTTTCGACAGGAATCGTTAAATATACTCAGAGGGATTCATCTAAGGATGAACTTACAGATTAGGGATATGTTATCCTCCTCAAGATTGTTAAAAAATAAAGAAGTACTGATCAGTATGGTTGGGGAAATTGGGAAAACACAGTATTCCATTTGCCAATAGCAGGGATTCACTCTTGAGCATGATAGTAGTCCACCTCATATTTGTGGTTGTCTCACTAGGTAATATGCTTATCTTTGGTTCATCATACTGTCTTCTCCAAAAAACCTAAAGGTATCTTCAAAATGAATAATGGTCAGATCCTATGTTTCATTGTACTTTGGTGCCAAAAAAACATCATTGGATATGAGGCTATAATTTCTAATGACAACAATGGGGCTAATTAGCTCAGCTCTGATGTATAGGGGTTCCTTCTCCTCTTTTTCCATTTCTCTTTTCACCTCCTCATCCCTTATATCTTCATGTGTTAACCAAGATGCCAAATCCATCAACTACATGTCCCTTAGTCTTGAATTGGGATCCCAGTGGTTCGTACATGTCATTATGAGATTATGCATGTAAAATTCAGCCATTTTTTCCCTATCCACTATACAAGCCTGTTTGTAAAATTCAAGAAACTATATGTAGTTTTGAAAAGGATTACAACCATGCTGAGCTAGAGTTTTGATTTGAAATTGTAGCCATTTATCTTTGAGAAAGAGAGCATAATATTTGGAAGGTTTCCTGCATTGTTGTTCCTCCATACGGAGACTTTCCATGGTGGCAAGTTGGGGTTCTTTCTCTTGCAACTTCTCTATCAACCTCACATTCTATTCCTGTAGTTGTTATTTCATCATAGACTCCACGCATCTCAAATAAGCCAATTCATTCATTAGGGAAATTTTTAGGTCTAAAATGGGCGTCCTAAGGAAATTATAAAATAATAGTGGAAATAAGAAAATAATATTAGATCACATCGTCAAATTTTAGAGGGAAAAAAAAACTATTTTTTCAACTCGTATTTTCAACTTATTTCCCTATAAATTTACTCAAATTTTGAATAGAAACAATCTTTGGATGCAAAATTTGATTCCTCGTCCAATAATTACCCATGTTCCATACTTTCAATGGATCCTGCTACACGAAAAATTAGAAATACATGAAAAATGTGATTGCAATCACGTTTTTTCATGTATTTCTCATTTTTCATGTACCAAGGTTCATCAAAAGTATGAAACAAGGGTACTCCTTGGATGAGGAATTAAATTTTGCATCTGATGAGTACTCCTGCTCAAAATTTGAGTAAAACCTTAGTGAGATAAGTTGAAAAACCAGTTTTATTATTTTATGATTTTTTTACAGTTTTTACTTTTTTAATCCAAAAATGGTGAATCATCCCCCATGGATGATGTCATCATATTGAATCCTATTGGTTCTTATAAAGTTTATATTGGTTGTACAATTTTCTTAGGAGGCCCATTTTAGACCTCAAAATTCCCGAATGTCCCATCTCATTGAATCTTTCCTCCATCAATCCCACATCTTCCACATTCTTTGATATAGCAATCTACCCCCACCTGTGGGTCCTCCCCTTTCTATTTTAGTTCATAGAGAAGTGGGATAGTGAATTTTTTAGGGATGATTCTCCCTCCTTCAACAAATGTATTATAGGACTCAAAGATAGACTGTAGAATAGGCTCTTGTAGCTCTAGGGAGTCCTTCTCAAATGTTTCTTGGAAGGTTGTTGCCTCCTGTAGATCATCTTCCTCCCCCTTTATATGTTGTGGCACACATTTCTCTCTTGTGGCACCTTTTGTCCCTTTGATATCACATCATTCCCCTCCTATAACATGATCTTCCACTCGTGTATCACACTTTTTCCCTCCTGTAGCACACTCTACCCCTCTTGTTGCTTCCCTTTTTCTTCTTGTTGGAAGGTTGCTAGTGTCTTGAGCTGCTTGAAGGAAGTTTACCTAGTGGTAGGCCTCCTCACATATGCTATAGGTGTCTTTACTTTATGGAGAGGTTACTTCTTCAATTTTTCCTTCAGCGGGTCCTACTTCCTCTTTCTTACTTGGTGATTATTCAATGGTCATGGGGACCCTTATGGTAGTTTGTGGTCTCCCTAATTTTATTTTTGTGATATTTCTGGTCTTAAAATATAAATGACCTTGTCTTTGTATCTTTCTCTTAGGCTTAATAGGAGTTCCTAATGTAGCTAAGGTGGAAACTACTTCCTATTCAGTGTTTCCTGGAGATAAGCTTGTTTGATGTGATGATCCTTCTGTTGTTTTGGGTTCAGGAGTTTCCTTAGGACTTGATGTTCTTTCCACTAGTTTCCTCCCCCCTTATCTTTCAAATTCTACTTCTCCTTCCTTTTTTTTCTCTCTTCTTCTTCTTCTAGCCTTGATTCCTCCTCTTCCTTTGTTGTTGTGTCTTCCTCTTCTTCTGTTTTTCCCTCCCTACCTCCAATGCTAGAGGCAAGTGTCTCTCTAGGAGTAATGGCTTGTGTCCCTATGAAATTTTACCTGTCCATGTCTATGAAGTTAACCCATACTACAAGGATTCTAAAATTTCTCAAGGAATCCATTACTATCAATTTGATGAGGCCATAGTGAGCTAGATGTTGGTTTTTTCCTTTCCTCGCCTTTTGACTCATCTCTCTGATAGAATGTAGGAGAAATTATGGCACACTCAATCTTTGAGGAAGAAGAAATTCTACCTTGAATATCATTTCATAAAGTAATCTGAAGTGGTAAGAATACACCACACTCATTCTTGTTTCATAGGATATGTACTTAAGGATATCGTAAGCTAGCTCATCCCATGGGTAAGGTAATATTTCTCTTCGAACCCCATTTTTATCGTCAACATGTTTCTCTTTTAACATGAAGAAATTATTCCTTGCAGTGACACTCCTAGATTTGTATTCCTTTCTACACTTGATCCCTAGAGGTAGGGTTGTCACTCTGCTAATGGTTTCAGGGCCAATAGAGATAGCTAACCCTCTCACAAAAATGGTGGGATTGTCCTCTATTTGGGAATTCAAGGCCATGGAAAATTAAAAGGCAAGGTCATCATCATACCTCTTTATCAACTCAAAGAATCCTAGCCATTGGCGCCTTCAAAAAATGTTTATCACATGAGCATGTAGGTGGATTCTCTTAGTGTCTGAGGGTTCCCTCCTATTGAATCGTCCCCCCATCTCTTCTGTTGTATCTCCTTAGTACCAATTAAGTGAGGGAGAGGTTTTTTTTCTTTTATGACTTCAATGGTGAGAAAATGTTTTAATTTTTGGCAGCAGTGAGTGAAAATGGTGCTTATATCCTTTTTCAAAAAAATATCCTCTTCTCCAACCACTATAATGCAAAAAATACCTCTAATTTTCAAAATTGAATTGCCACGGGTTTTAGAATATGAGACGAATTCTCCTGCAATTTGGATGTAAGGATGGTGACACTTACTTACAGTTATGTAGCCCTGGATGTATGTGGTGATTTGGATACCAATTTGAACCACTGTGGCCCCTTTTCACCTTCTTATTCCTCATGTAGCAGTATATCGACTCTCCTGTATAAATCTCAGGCTTGCCTGTAGCTTCATCATGTTGCAATTGTAGAGCAAGGTTTGAAACTCCTTGGTGGCACCAAAGATTTTCCTTCTCTCTAATGTTTTTCAAAATGAGAAAATTTTCAATTTATTTTGAGCTTGAGTACATAATATTCCATTTGTGTATGTGAGATTGGATTAATGTGGTGACATGCCTCCTTCCCTCATAATCACCACCCGCTATTAGTGAGCCTAACTCTTTCAATATAAAATATCCATGTTGAATGAGTGGCCAATCTAACTTATATTTCACTAGCCGAGGGTGGCCAAGCTAACTGGGCACCTCTAGCTTATTAAAAAGTCCTTCTCAACATTCACACATTTTAGTTATTTACACATAGGGAGGAGGTAAGTATTTTCCATACCTGAGCCTACCCGAGGATCAAACTATTGCAGAGGTTGGCATGCTATAGCTAGACCATATCATCGACACTAAGGGAGTTGACTCTAAGAGAATCCACCTATTAGCACATCAAACTATTAGCACATCAAACTATTATTGCTACTTAGCACAAGGTATTCCTGTTTAGGAATTCCTTCTCCTTTCTTGAGAGGCCTCTTAAGGGAGCTTGTTCTAAATTTCTCGAAATCTAGGCTTGAGGCCAAGCATCAGTCTCCAAAGATAGAATTATTTCTACAGATAATAGTGCTGCATTGTAGGGTGCTACAATGCAGGGTTGGAAACACCACTTCCGGGTTTGTTTCTCAGTAGAGGGAGCTTTCCTTCTCTTGAGAGATCAGATAGGAGGATTTTTGGGCTCATTTCACATCTTGGCATTGGACCAAAGTATTCCTCATCTTCTACAGCACAATCCCTTGTAGGAACTGCGTCATTTTCCATAGTTTTGTAGTAGTAGGGTTTAAGCCCTTGATTTTGAGCTAGTTTCTTAGGGAAAGGGTCATTCCTTCTCCTAGAAAACTAGGAAGAGGTATTCTCATCTCTCTCTTGTACTATTAAGCTATATGCATGTAAATTTGCATTAAGAATACGTTATTTTAGAGCTGTATGTGTAGATCTGCTCTTTTTTACTCAAGCTTTCAAGAAACCCTTACCGGGTTATCTCTATAATGTATTGAGGAGGCTAGATCTCTATTTTCTCAGCATATAGTTTAATAAAACTCCAGATCTATGATTTTCTATCCCATTTTTGTAGAAACCCTCATTAAATCATGCAATCACTTGCTTCAGAAATTCTGCATGGTCTAAGTCACGGGGTTTAGATGTTTTTAAGCCATTGTGAGGCCGAGAGATCTGTTTAAATTAGAAAAAGGGATTTTTTTCTGATCCCCTTTTGTATGTGAGGGCCATAATACATATGCTAAGGTATCTAAGTGTTATTTCCCCTTTTTACAGTGTAATTTTATAGGAATAACATTTTTATGGTCCATATTGTTGCTTTTCCCCATTGGGAGACAATATTGTGGGACATAATTTTACTAGTGTAGAAATAATATGATGGCTATGTGTTATGTACACATTTTATGAGTTGATTTGTCACTGTTCTTTCATTATTGTGTTCATGTATTGCTACATTCCCATTTTTGGATATTATAGTGGTATCAAAGCATAATCTTGGCTCAACCTGTGAGTTTCAACCATTATGCTATCAGAAGAATAAGAAGACAAAGAGGAAGATCAAAATGATGGAAATAATGAGATTTATATCATCTATTTTTAGAAGAAAGAAGGACCTCAACAAGGAGGTCAAACAAAGAAGAGAAGAAAGAAGCAGTGGGACTAACCCCTTTACTTTTGAAAAAGAGGACAAAGTGCAGAAATATGAAGGACACTTGGATCACAATATTCTAATTAACTACCTTGTTGAGTACAAATATCAACCTAGAGCCTTCAAGGAGACTCTAGCTTTCCCTTAGTTCATTCAATTGAAGGAAGAAAGGAGACCTTGTAGCATAAGGAGAATCAAGGGCAAAAGGTTTCTATTGTCTACTTTTGATGGGTCATCTATAGCAAGGGATTGGGCAAGAAAACTTGATGCATTCTTCCTACTACATCCAGTGGTAAAGAGAGAGGCTATAGAAATTGTAGCGCTGCACCTTGAGGGTGAAGCCAACATTTGGTGGTTCAGCCATTTGAGTCATGCAAGAGTGAATAATTTTGTTGAGGTTGCTCAAAGGTTGATTAGAGAGTTTGAAAAAGCGAAATCAGAGGAGGAGAAGCTCTCATAACCATTGGAGGAGACTTGTACCAGTTTTGTCACTACCTTGGAGGAGTAGCCTTTAACATCAGCAGTTGGGGGAGCCAACACATTGGAGGAAGGAACTCTTGTAGCCATACAAGATACTTCCAAATTTCACCAAGGTATGCCTAATGTTAGCCCCCTATGAATTCCTTTACAAGAAAACAAGGGGATAATTGGTTTTATGAGCCTTCAAGGAATGCATTTCTCTTAAAAACACATCATACTTGAAGCCTCTTATGTTCTCTGCCCTTTGACTGCTACCCTCTGCTGTTCTTGAGTCAATGAGCCTTATTGATGATAAAATTGTGCCCCAAAAGGCCTTTATTTGCCCCTTGTATCTCTGCAGAACTCTCCATTTTACCCCTTCTTTCCTCTTTTCAAAGTCCCCTTTCCATCCCAAAATTTCTCCCTTAGTCCTCCTAAACCTCCCCAAAATCCCCTTTAAATTCTACCCTTACCCTTTGTTTGGCCAAATTCCCCCTTTTTTTTCCCCCTACCGTTACCCTTTCCCAATCTTAAAATTCATTAAAAAGGGCCGAAAAACCCATACTCTGCACATTGTGGTCTTAGCCCCCTTCAGGCCAGCCCCCTTAACCTTTTCCCTCCACGTGACCCAGTGCCAAGACCAGGCGCCAAGGTGGAAGGTGCTTATTGCAAACGTATATCGGGAGGAGTGTCCGTCGTCGATCTCCACAGATCGGACGACGATTACAGATCTCCATCGCGCCCGTGGCCTACCCCTTTCATCGCCTTGATTGTATATCCACCGTTCATTTAACCACTGAATCAATGGCCAAGAGTTTACATCTGCCTGGTGGTTCCCGCCCGTGCACTATTTAGAAAACTGCCTGTATTTATTGCACCACTTTCTGAGGGCTGGCGGTATTTTCCTTTTCACAGCGATTCCATTCATCACGTGTCGCGTGTCTCGAGCAGTGTTCCAAAACCACCCCTCCATCACGCGTTATCCTTCGGCGTTTGCCCCGGCGCGATATTGATGCACACCATCCGATACATCATCGCCCATCCAACGGTCATCGCTCCGCGAAATTACACGAGATTTAGATCGAGGCAGTCGTACCCCTGGCCCACTGTTCATCGCCCTATGATACATGTTAAACCTTCGATCTCCTCTTGAGATCGAACGGTCCAGATTTAAAGTTACCCTCGCCATTGCCCGTTCCCACCACGTCACCATTCCACGTGTTCCATCGTATATTCGCTCGTCCATTATTGTATATCCCGTTCTAAGGTTAAATGTCAAGGTTCACGTATAAATTTCTCTGCGTTCCGCCAACCTTCACCAGAGCATTTTTCCATCACCCCCCTACATTTTTTTGCCATTTCTTCGCCGCCCCACTATCATCCTTGTAGTCACTCACATCATCTGACCCCATGCATGGTTTTCTTAACAGTTTTCATGTTTTTGCAGGATGACAGAGAGGCAGAAAACCGTCATGGTTCACATGTACTACCATAATGGCGCGCCCCTTAGAGGAAGTTGAATTTAGAGCCTGGTGTTACAGGAAAACGTCCAGAAAGGTGGCGGCAGCATAAATATTATCAAAAGGACAGTTCAATCTCTGGGAAAACCTATCCAGTGCCATTAAAGCCTAGAGTTTTCAGATTGAGACATTTATAAAGCAGCAGAGAAATACCAGCTAATGATCAAGGAATTCAACATTCAGGATTGGGGATTTTAAGATTTAATCCAGGGTTCTAAAGGTAGAGTACCAGATCGAGGATCCTGAGGATCACACAGGAGGTCCAGCACACATAAAGCAATATTTTCAGGATCTCACATTAGCAGAATGTTCCTTTCACGAAAGGACAGAGTGCCCATGCAATTCCCACTCTATGCCGTGATCTAGAGAGATTTCCTACCCTGACAATAGTCTTGATGATATCAGAGCATTTGTTTCACTAGTATGGAGGACTTCTCAGTCATTTATTTACCTTTTGTTTATTCACCAAAAGTACCACAGAGTTCTGCAGCCAAAGTACATCAGAGACATACCTGAAGTAAATGGAAGCCTGACAAAGACCACATCTTCATCCAAAGAGTACCAAAGATAAATGCGCCAAATTTAAACAGAGTGGGCTTCGGCCCTCCTTCTTTTTCTGAGTTTAATGCTTCATTTAGTTTTTCACCTACCTCCTCTATTCTCTTTAGCTATAAAACTCATGAGAAAATATTGTAAAGGTTGTTGATCAGTTATCAAATAATTACAAGTTGTTCCTTTTGAGACATAGTCTCTGTGTAAAGTTGTAAGATAGGCTGAGGAAGATGAGTTCAGACTGAGTATCCAGCTATTGGAAATGTTGTACTTGACTGGTGTTGCTTTTTAATATGACAAGCACATTTCTTTGGATCCTGATCTAAAGCAGTGATGATGTTTTCCTATCTCTGTGTTTCATTTCATTTCTACTGGCTTGCATCAGAATATTGGCATAGGATTTACCCTCGTTAGGTACCCTATGTTTTTTCTCCCCTTGCCTTTGATGTTTTCTATTGAATGTGTTATATAAGAGTTGATTTCAGTTAATTTAACTGGTGTAGTGGATGTTATTTCCTGCTCTCTGATGTATGAATTAAATGAATCTATTCTTAGATGTTCTTGTTAGGATTTAGCTAGAATATTTGGGAACACTGGGGATTAGAGTTAGCCCTGTCCATTAGGATCCTTGTACGACTAGCTGGCCTTTCTAAGATCCCTCAAGCTGGAGGCCAAAGCATTGAGAGTTCAAAGTCTCTCTTTGATCTCAGGTCTTTAACTTTGTGTTCTAAACCTTTATTGTTTCCTCCTCTCCTGCCATTCTATACTTCGATCATCTTTAAGATCCAATGTTTTAGATGACTAGCCCAATTGAAAGCCTGCATATTGATTAGCAAGAAAATCCTTTCCTGACTCCATTTCCCATTGGTTTTGAGTGCTCCTTGGAATACTTCACCTCTGCCTAAACTCTCTTTGCTCATCCTTGTATTATATTGAACCCTTCTTTCCTGATAACCAGCAGCCAAACAAACAATCAAACAAACAAACCCCGAGCCTTATAACTAGCCTAACATCTTAATACTGAGCTTCAAAGTCATATACCTTTGACATATCATAGAGAGATCCCTCTCTGGACCCAGGAGGGCTAGATCCTAAGGTATGAAAGTGGTTCTGATGTTGTCTCATCTTTTGGTCTTGCCAACCTGGCCAAAACATGGGAACCCCAACACCTAAGATTCCATCTCCTATCATTTCAAAAAATCTTGCAAAGGGATATATACCATTGCACACTATTTATGTAGAACAAGAGAATTGCACTGCATTGTGCAACCTTGAATTGTTCAAGGAAGGGATGAACCATCATCCTCATGTGCCTTTGTTGATTTGCATACCACACTTGAGGTTGGGGTTTGAAAACTTGGAGGAAAGGACGAATCTTGTTCCAAACAAACTTACACAAAACCATATGTTCATCCTTGAGTTGAAGCATGAGACAACAAGTACACCATTGGGGAGTTTTACAGCGCTGTCAATAAGTAGTAGTAAGGATTTTTTGCCATCAACACACTTGGATCTTTATGGGTTCAAGATAATCATTGGGATGAGATCTTTTCTAGGAGATCTCCAAGGAGTTTCATTTCAACATCCCATGAAATGCAAAGAGAGAAATCTGTTTTGGGAGGATGGTAGTCCTCATTGGAGGAGTACCAAGGAGGAGCATGATAGGAGACATCCACATAGGGATTAATGGAGGTGGATGGTGAGAAAGAAGCTATAAAACTACTTTCAAATTTATGACACTGGGCAGCAGGAGGCTTGGCTGCATTGGCTACTCTTGAAAGAGTTTGGCCATCATGTAACATATCCTCTTTCAAAAGGTATGAGGGAGGAAGGATTTTTGCAGGATACTTGCATCATAGGGAAGCAAGGAGTATGGATGCATTGTGTTGATATGAAATTCTTCATATTAATCATTATGTTTTCACTACATGGTTTGTATGATGGAGGTATGAGGAGGCAGCAAAAACTATTGTTGCATGGGTTGTTTTTGGGAGAGCATGGGCAGATTTGATCTCACACTTGGCATGATGTTGCAGGAGTAGGGGATGGCACTATCATGGTGCAAAGGGGCTACTCCTTAGCCTTGGATGATGAGGGGATACCTCCACCTTGGAGGGAATTTCCTATATATAGCAGCATTGTGGGAGATGACTTTGATAATGAGCATGTCAAAGAAGGGAGCCATGATTTGGCAGGAGCCTATTTACATAGGCCAACAATGTTGTCACTTGGAATCTGGGATTTATTGGTGGAGTATTCCCAGGATCAATTCACATATAGTGCACTTGGTGGACAAGGGGGAGGTGAGAGAGATGGAGTAGTGGATGGAGACATCTCCTACTGTGATAGGCTCTTTCTAACTTGGATTTCCAAGCACAAGAAGGAGGATCACCATGCAGCATATGATTCATTTCTCTTCATGGAAGTAGATCACTCCACTATGGGAGGCTTATTCATGGACCATATCATCATCTCACTTTTAGTACATGGTAATAATTTTTCTTTTACATGTATTGATTATCTAACACGGTATTTGCATACTCTTACCATTTATATTCAGTGCATTGCTCCACAAGAAGGCAAGCTTCTCATTGGGCTCCATGGTCAATTTTGGGCCAAATTATATGATCGAGATAGCCATATTTTATGTAGACTTGGGAAAGTGTTTCATTATTCTTCTATGTATGCTCAATTGATTAACCATTCCATTTACTATTCACTAGTAGTTGTGTTGACATATACAACTAGCTATTTTTCAAGAAACATCTTGCCATGTTATTTTCTAAAGTAGCAGTTAGAAAAATTGCACTGTGACCACTTGGGAGACTGTTGGTACCTTCCAGAACTATATGAAACCTATATTATTCTTCTCATTTGGATTCCATGTGGTGATCATGTCCTATTCATCACATATGGGATGGTTTGGGCCAGCTTGATTCACAACGTTGGAGAGGAGATCTTTGGAGATCTAGTCTCCATATTGCCTCTTGAGGGCAACATTATTGCAGCAAAAGATCATCAAATACTCTACACTTACCATAAGTGGAGAGGAGGACAGCATGGGGTAGGCCATTTTGTCTACCATGATCAGATTTTCATCCCACCTATATTGCAAGAGCCAAAGGTGGAGGAGGATTTTCATGAGTTACCATTTTGAAGGGTGGCTCATTTTGTATGGATGATAGCTTGGGGATGGAGGATCCACATGGGAATGATGGTTCCCACTACATTTCATATCCCATTCCTCAAAGGGACCTCTAGACAGCACCTTATTGCCTCCTTGAGTACTTCACTTCTTCATGATGATAGCTCTTTAGCTAGCTTGGATGCTTGGGAGGGGCAATATGGAGACTTATTATTGAGACAACATCTCATTCTTTGGAGGATTTTATCATATGTGGATGCTACAATAGGAGGAGGGAAGACTTCTCAATTCTATCCTTGTTTCTTGAGGACAAGCAACATTTGGGAGGGGAGGACTGTATATTCCAAAATTAGCATGCAGCTAATTGGAATATTGATTTTTGCTGATTTCACTTAGGAGATTAATAAATGGGTAAGGAGGCCCATACATTTTAGAAATAAGAATAAAATACCTCATAGTGTGAAAATGGATCATCATAGGAGCTGGATTTCACACCGTCATGGACAAGGTCAAGTTTGATCAAGGCAACAACACTGGGATAGGAGGTGATGATCATCTTGGGAGACAGCGTAGTGATAGTGGGAGGAAGATTCCTTGGTGGAGGAAACCCTAATGAGTGGGACCCAAGGAGAGAGGGCTTCCATTTGTATAAAAGGAGGGCAAGGCAACCATAGCAGGACATGTTATGATATATTGGATTTTTGGTCTGTATAACTAATCTGCATTCTCCAACTGTTTAGCTGAGTTTGTTGTGCTGCTTAGCACAAGGTATTCTTGTTTAGGAATTCCTTCTCCTTTCTTGAGAGGCCTCTTGAGGGAGCTTGTTCTGAATTTCTCCACTTCCAAAATTGAGGCCAAGCATCAGTCTCCAACTACAATTTTATTTCTACAGAGAATAGTGTTGCGTTGCAGGGTGCTGCAATGGAGGGTTGATAACACCACTTCCGGGTTTGTTTCTCAGTAGAGGGAGCTTTCCTTCTCTTGAGAGATTAGCTAGGAGGATTTCTGGGCTCATTTCACGTCTTGGCACTGGGAAAAAGTATTCCTCATCTTCTATAGTGCAGTCCCTTGCAGGAATTGTGTCATTTTCCACAGTGTTGCAGCAGCAGGGTTAAAGCCCTTGATTTTGAGATAGTTTCTTAGGGAAAGGGTCATTCCTTCTCTTGGAAAACTAGGAAGAGGGATTATCATCTCTCTCTTGTACTATTAAGCTATATGCATGTAAATCTGTAGTAAGACTATGTTATTTCAGAGCTAGATGTGTAGATCTGCTCTTTTGTACTCAAGCTTTCAAGAAACCCTTACCCGGTTATCTCTATAATGTATTGAGGAGGCTAGATCTCTATTTTTTGAGCATATTGTTTAATAAAACTCTAGATCTATAATTTTATATCCCATTTTTGCAGAAACCCTCATTAAATCACGCAGTCACTTGATTCATAAATTTTGCATGGTCTAAGTCATGGGGTTTGGATGTTTTTAAGCCATTGTGAGGCCGGGAGATCTGCTTAACTTAGCAAAATGGATTTGTTTCTGATCCCCTTTTTTATGTGAGGGCCATAATACATATGCTAAGGGATATAAGTTTTATTTCCCCTTGTTATAGCGTAATTTTCTGGGAATAACATTTTTATGGTCCATATTGTTGTTTTTCCCCACTTGGAGACAATATTGTGGGACATAATTTTACTGCTGTAGCAATAGTATGATGCCTATGTGTTCTATACAATTTTTATGAGTTGATTTTTCATTTCTCTCTCATTATTGTGTTCATGTATTGCTGCATTCCCATTTTGGGATATTATAGAGGGGTGATGAAAAATCATTGGATGATCCTCTTCAACATTTCTTAGATCCATGATGTCATTTTTAGCTATCCTCCTCCTCTTATCTCCCTCCTGTAGCAATACATGACCTTCCTATAGAAATACAGGTCCTTCATGTAGCATCACAGATTGGAGGTGAAATTTGATTTTTATGTTGATGGGATGGTGGAGAGAGATGGTCACATGAGTGAAGATGATGGATATGAGGTGGATGGATGGAAGAATGGATGATATATTTCAATTTATGGGAAAGTATCCATGAAAATTTCCACTTTGTATAGTCCTGCAAAATAAAATAATAGTCAACGAACATGGTGTTATATGATATTTACGATTGCGGACAAAGGTATCTCCGCTAGGTATGGTGGCTCACCCAGAACAACAGAGAGAAAAAGAAACCAATGATTTTCCTTAAAATAGATATATGATGGAGTGATCCATACCTGATTTTTGTCGCACGCTTCACCCCTTCTTTAGCTTAGAAGGTCCAATTCCAACTCCAACCACCAAAATTAGATCTTGCATAGTTAGATAACACAAGAAAAGAAACTACAAGATGTATGCATTGCCATCTAAGTATTATATTCAATAGATAGAATTTATATTGAAATAAGTTAAATAAAGACATCACATATAGGTAAATAGAGAATTCATTACATTATATAAATAGAAGGATAATACAACCATAAGTAGTAGTCGATCGTGTAGAAGAACTCCTTCAATTTGCTAACTCGTCCTTTCATTGTCACAACATGAACCTCTAGTCACCCTATGCATGGGATAATAACTACTTACGGTAGCACCATAAGGGTAGAATCATTATCCAAATCCAACCATTACCTCTAACATATGAGAGGTTAAATTTATAGGAGAAAGGTGTAAGTTGGGAGTTCTTATCCAATTACCATTCTAAGGCTTTATATCCACCTTTGATGGAGGGATAGTATCTAAGGATAAGTGGTGAAAACTCCAAATCAGGGTAGGATAGGATCTGAATGTCAATCCAAGGTAAGTAGTTAAAAGAAATTCTGGAAACTCCTAGAAGGTGAAGCTTTAGGAATCCCAATCATTCTTCAAAAATTCTAGAACCAATGCAAGTGCAAAGGAGAGCAACTTGGTGGTGACCAATGTTGGCTACAATGTAGAAATTCGTAGGTTGTTTCACCCCAGTAGGTTTGTAAAGAGCGTTGGTCCTAAAACTAGCTCAGATAAGGTAGTTTAGGGATGAAATTCTGAGGGATGAAAGGTTCATGCTTAGGGATTTGTGCAAGATGATGACAAGGGCAATAGGATGTTGATTGATCCCATTAGGAGGCTCACTTTGATTGGATGTGACAAAATGGACCATAACAGAATGGCCACTAAAGCACAAAGTCATATATGGTGACTGATGATTGCAATGTTTTACCTTGTGACAAGTGGGGATCAAGGACAACTGGTGAGCTTCATCTATTACAATAAATTTATCGTGACATCTTCATGTTGAGGGAGGCATACCCATACTCAGCTCGTAAGCTAACATAACATGTGTAATGTTCAAAATGATGCGTCCATAGATGCAAATAATGGAATCATGACTAGATGAATGTCTCAATGATCACGACCATTATACATTGTGAGTTTTGTATAACTCCTAAAATCAGAACCCGGATGGATGATACTAGATCTGGGGTATTCTATCTCATCCACGCAACAAACTAATGTACGATTCTATCCATGTGAATCAATGAGCTAGAGTCAAACATGGTAGACACCATATGACTACCAGCCAATGATGTAAGTCATTAACAGATGCAAGAGAAATCACCATTGATGTTAATGGATCTCAAGGTACCGTGGTACAAATTTTATGATGTGAGTAAATGAGTTGATGTCAAACACCACATAGAATCTTTAGGTCAAAGGACATTGATGTTAACCTATCACCGAGAGCAAGGAAAATTTCCATTGATGTATGCAAGCACCAAGGTACAAAAGGGGTGTTTCTAAGTCAACTTCCTGGATGATGTGCTGATGTCGACAGGAAGTGACCTGTCGTAGGGGGACCTTGATGTATCCCTCATCAATGACACGAAATGGGTATCATGATTGAGACATAATGATAATAATGATGTTAATATGAAACTGGATCAGGAAAGGCAAACATGAAATGAAGGCTTAAGATTATTGTAGGAGAGATCAACTGAGATGAATTCTCTTGAACACATAACAAGACTGAATGGAATTGGTAGCATTGACCCAAAACCAAAACGTTGGCTCTGAAAATGGTATGATAACCAAAATATAAGAATATTACCCAACCTAATACCCATGGAGATGAAGTGGAAAGTGTTGTGTTCAAGAGTGACGCACTACCATTCAACAAAATGGAATCCCCTATTTTCCTAATTTCCCCAACCATACTAGTCAGTACCTTTTTATTTTTTGATAAGCTTGAGGAGGATAACATATGCTTGATTTGTAAGTTCATCCTTCGAATGAATCCCTTTGAGTATATTTAACAAAACCTGAGAAGGAGTGGCTCGATATTGTCATGTTCGACAAGCCCATCACTGTTTGATGTTTTAATGATTCCAGTGAAGGTAAAACTTGACATATCTTTCATATTTAGAGAGTTCAAAAAAGAGGTGGAAAAAAAAAACTCCAAATGTCCCCTTTTGTATATAGTCTCTTAAGTCCATAAAGGTAGAAAACAATACTTAAGAGAACCTCTTAGCCATGTTTGGCTAAGGTATTCCTTTTTCGTAGTTAGTCTACCTCATTCCGAAAAGGGGTTAAACTTATAATGAGTAGATGCCTTTTCATTTACTTTCACAAGCTCAAGATCTTCACGGAAATCCATCTCTACATAAGTACAGTCATCGATCATGATGAACTGTCTGCGCAACCATCCAATGAAGGCTGGTGAAAATTTGATCGTCGATGGACCTACATGTCTGGCCATGTGGTCTATCCACCTCCTCATCCATGGCACCCTCGAATCGAAGGGCTCAAGTACAATATGTTGACGTAAAACCAAAATGGCAGGATAGTCGAAGTTGAGAAAGAAACCCTCGCTCCAGTTGAATATTCTCAGCTGGAGGCACTCTACCCCATACTGCATGTATGATTTTCTTGCCACATGTAATGTCGATTTGTCTACCAATCTTACTATGATGAACACGATTTTTATGAAAGGTAGTTGGGTCACATCCTCGATGTTAATATTTCCATCTCTAGTAGGGACGGCTCAAGGTCTGCAATAGGTAGCAATGTAATATTTCACCGTCTCACCGCCACTTCTTCCACCTAGAAGAGAGATGGGGGAACCCTGCTTTAACAATCTTGTTAGAAATTAAATTTCATCTACCTGTATCTCGAGAAGATTCTCCCCAAACCTAAACGCCTATGCCTGAAAATCCCATGAACGTACAAGGTATTTCAATAACTCCATTTATTTCCTCATATTGGGAAGCTAAAATATTTTTAACAATCCACAGTTTCTAAGCGCTCGAATGGTAGCAGGGTCATTTGAAGCATCCATATCATGTGCTTCATGTTATATTTCTCTATAGATAAATTCCATTTTATGCTAATGGGTACCTAAAACATCAACAAAGGAGTAATTACGCTCTTTTCCAAGAAAAAACTTGGAAAATTTTGAGGCAAAACTAAGAACAAACTTGGAAAAATGCGCCCAACACACCTCATAAGGCGAAGAAAAAGCATTGCACCTCTGCCTAGGTGCAATTCCCTTTTCCACTCAGAGGGGGTGCATTGGTCCCAGGGCATTTTTTATGAACCCCATGGGCCTCAAAACCTCACAAATTTGTATGAAAGTAAAAAAAATGAACCATGAAGAGATAGATAAAGGTTTCATCTCCTACCTAGATCCGATGACACTTGAAATGGTTCCCTTGATTGGTTGCAATCAACTACAGAAGATCAAGTGAAAAAAGGCTCCAAATAATCACTATTGAATGTAAAATGTAAAATGGTAAAAATGAAAATTCATTTAGATATTTATGGTCATTTTCTCATTATTTTATTCATTATTAGTATTTTGAACTAGATATGCTTCATTTTTACTATGAATCAGGTATGTTTAATCCCAAGTGGAGTTGCCAATTTTTTATACGGGATTTACAATAACGGACAAAGGTATCTCCGCTAGGTCTGGTGGCTGACCTAGAACAATAGAGAGAAAAAGAACCCAATTCTTTTCCTTAGAATATACATATGATGGAGTGAGGACTACCTGATATTTGTCGCATGCTTCACTCCTTCTTTAGCTTGGAAGGTCCAATTCTAGCTCCAATTGCCAAAATTAGATCCTACAAAGTCAAATAACACAAGAAAAGAAATTACGAGATGTATGCAATATCGTCTAAGTATTCTATTCAATAGATCTACTTGATATTGAAATAAGTGAAATAACTACATCACATATAGGAAGAAAATAATTCATTGCATTATATTAATAGAAGGATATTACAACCATAAGTAAAATTCAATCTTGTAGAAGAGCTCCTCCAACTTGTCAACTCATCCTTTCCTTATCACAAAATGCACCTCCAATCATCCTATGCATGGGATAATAACTACTTACTGCAAAATCATAAGGGAATAATCACTCTCCAAAGCCAACCACTACCTCTAGCATATGAGAGGGTAAATTTATAGGAGAGAGGGGTAAGTTGGCAGTTATTATCTAATTACCATTCTAAGGTTTTAGGTCCACCTTTGATGGAGTGATAGGATCTAAGGATAGGTGGTGAAAACTCCAAAGTAGGGTAGGATAGGATCCAAATGTCAATCCAAGGTAAGTAGCTGAAATAATTACTGGAAACTCCTAGAAGGTGAAGCTTTCGGAATCTCGATCATTCTCCTGGAATTATAGAACCAACGCAGGGGAAAGGGAGAGCAAATTGATGGTGACCAACACTACCCACAATGGAGCAACTTGTAGGTGGTCACACCCCAGTAGGCTTGCAGAGAGCATTGGTCATAAAGCTAGCTCAGATAATGTAGTTTAGCGCTGAAATTATAAGGGATGAAAGGTACATGATTAGGGCTTTGTGCAAGATGATGAAAAATGGAATAAGATGTTAATTGATCCCATTAGGAGGCTCACTTTGATTGGATGTGACAAAATGGCCTATAACATATGGTATTGGTTCCTTCCTTATGTTCTCTCTTTTTTTTTATTTTTTTAAGACAAACAAACTGCCTTTGAGAAGGTTTTCAATGTACATGCATACCCTAGGTGCCTCGAAGGAGGTTTTCACCTAGTGATATTTATTATTTATTATTTTCTCTTTTTATGCCTCAAATAGGTTTTCAACCCTGGAGTTGGCCTCAGATGCCTCATAGAGTTTTTCATCTAGGCCTCTTTATTTTTATTTTTATTTTGTTTTTTTTTTCAAACTTCTAAGGGTTTTGTGGACTGGAAGCCATGAAAATTCCAATCACATTAACATCTCTGCTAATGGTATTGATTAATTCTACCTTGGAAAGAGGACTTCTGTATAGATTCAGCCTATAACCATTGACAAGTAAGAGGATACATTCCTCAGAAATGGTTCTCATCTGGATAGATAAATTGTCATGACATTTTTCCACTAAGTATAGACCCAACCATCTTGTAATTAATTTCCCTTTAAAACATTTGAACCTAGAATCATATAACAAGGCCCAATCCCCTTTGGGAAAAAACAAATATTTGATAGGTTTGTCATGCCAGACCTTCCTTTCCAGTTGTATAACCTCCATGTGGAGGGGAGCCTACATTTTGAACACATCCAAGAAATTTAGTTGGAGCAGCCTTCCTTGTTGTGCTCTTGTGATATATAAGTCCAATTGGGCTTCCATTCTCAAAGTGTTATATTTAAACTCAATAGACAAAAAATATTTCTTCCCATAAACTAGATCATATGGAGTGAATCCAGTGGTTGCCTTCTAAGTGGTGTTATAGGGCCAAGTGGCCTCCACTGATCTGTCTACCCGATCTCTCCTATTATTGCTAACAACCTTCACGAGGATTCTCTCCAATACCCTATTTTTGACCTCTACTTACCCCTTTGATTGAGGGTGATATGTAGTAGATGTTTAATCCTTGATATTGTGCTGCCTCAGGAGATTCTTAATCAAATGTGATGTGAATTGAGATCCTTGATCGATGACTATCTCCCTTAGATACCCACATTTGTAGAAAATGTCTTCCCTTAAAAAACCAACCACTTTCTTCTCTGTTTTTTCTTTGAAATCCTTTCTCTCAACCCACTTTTTCAAATATTCATTGCACACAATAATGTATTTCCTTTGTCCTTATGGTGGATCAATTAGCCCAATGAGATCCATGCCTCATGTGTCAAATGGATCTAAGGCCACTTGAGGTTGTAAATACATCTCATCCTTGGGTGTGGGTTTTGCCGTCCTTTGACACTGATCACATCTTGCATCTTGATGGAGAGTGGGCCAATAAGAGCTAACTTGTAGAACTTTAAAATATATCCTCTTAGAAGCAAAATGACCCCCACAGGGCCCATCATGGCATGATGAAAGGATTTCAAAGACTTACTCTTCTCTTACACGTCTTCTCAAAATATGATCTGGTCCTATTTTGAAAAGGTTGCCCCCAATCCAAGTGAAAGGGGCACTTTTCCTCACAATTATGTTATTTTCCCTAGATGAAATATTTCGAGGAAACCTCCTAGAAACAAGGTAGTTTTTTATATTATCAAACCAGGGAGAGATCATTGAGATAGAAAATAAATTCTCATATGGAATTATATCATCGACCATCTCTTCATTACCTACAGGCAGTGTCAGTCTAGACAAAAAATCATCAACTACATTTTCTTTTCCTGGCTTGATAATGATAGTCAAATCAAATCGTTGTAATCATAAAAGGCATCTAATTATTATAGCATTCACGTCATATTTATTCATCAAATGTTAAATAGCTACATTATCAGTATGCATAAAAGTTTGGTATTTAGTGATATAGTGTTTGAATTTGTTCAGGAAGTGTACAATAGCTAATAGTTATTTTTCAGTGATAGTGTAGTTCAATTCAGCCTTAGAAAAATTTTTACTTATGAAATAAATGGCATAGAGTAAATTATCATCCACTTTTCCCAAGGCTAACCCCATAGCTTTTTCTAATGCATCAATATGGATATGGAAAGGAAGAGCCTAATTGGACCCCTAAGTATAGGTGTAGTGGTCAATTTTTATTTTAATGTTTCAAGGGCCTCTTGGCATCTACTTTTCCAACTTAAATCTGAATCCCTGGTGAGAAATCCAAACAATGGTGAAGCCACTTTACTATAATATTTGATAAAACTTCTACAATAACTAGTTAAGCCCAAGAAACTCCTAACATATATATCTTCTTCTGAGGTGTAAGGACCCTTTTTTATGATATAAATCTTGTTTGGGTCCACCTGTATTCCTTCTTGAGCTATGGAATGGCCAAGGAAAATCCCTGCCTTCATTAAGAATTCACATTTATCATGGCTCAATGAAATATTCATTTCAATACATTTCCTCTAGATTTTACCCAGATTAGATAGGGATTCCCAAAAATCACATCCTTAAGGAGTGAAATCATCCATGTAGATCTCCACAGAGTCATGAACAAGTTCAGCAAAGATACTCAAAACTGCTCTTTGAAAAGTGGAAGAGGAATTGCATAGGGCGGATGGGAGGACTCTATAAGAAAATATACCCTAAGGACATGTAAATTTAGTTTAGTCTTGGTATTTAGGGTTGATTTAAATCTAATTATAACCACTAAATCCATCCAGGAAAGAGAAGAAATTCTTCCTTGCAAGACCATCTAGGACTTTGTCAATGAAGGGAAAAGGAAAATGGTATTTCTTTGTGGCCTTGTTCAATTCTCTATAATCTACAAAGATCCTCCACTTCCTGTTCTTCTTTGGGACTAAGACTAGAGATGACACCCATTTAGAATATGAGATGGGGTATTCGAACCTTGAATCCAACAACTTTTGTAATTATTCCTTCACTATGTCCTTAAGGGTTGGGTTCATTCTCCTCTGGGGTTGGCACACGGGCTTGTATCCCTCTTTGATGTAAATATGGTGAGTACAATGGTGAGCCCTAGTTTTGCACCAAGAGTGTCGCAACTGCTAGAGGCTACTGTAATTCACTTTATCAACCTTGGGTTCATACAAACGTTGAGGTGATAGTGCCATATACACAGTTGTAATGGTGGTTTTGGTGCACAAGTGTACCAAATCACCGGTGCTTCATAGGAATGGTTGCAACATACAAGCTATGGTCATAGGAAGAAAATGTGGTTAGCAGGTTAGTGAACACATGCTAATATATATAAAACACACTAAATTATGGAATGTAGTATGCTGCATATAAGGAGAAGAAACACAATTAAACCAAAACTAAAACAAAAGATCACAATGAGTCAAACGAGAAAATAATGCAAACAGTGGAATAAAATCCCCTCTTATTGATCGCTAGTAGTAAAATAAAGTCAGAACGTTACACACTTGCCAAAGGATCCTTAGAACTATGGAGTTCTAACACCCAGTGCAAGGAAGTTTTTACCCTTAAGCTGATGTCGCAAGGCCTCTCTCTTCTCCAAAGGGATTGAAGTTGTTGGGTGGCCAACAATTGAATCACCTAACTCTACTGTTGCTCTGGATTACACATTGCTGGTTTTCTCATGGGAAATTTGGCCAGTATAACAATGTGTTCTAATTTTGTTCTTCTGATGGTGGCAATTTGTAAGAAAATTCAAATCCTTCTTCCCTCTCTTGGTACATTTGTGGATGGTGACCCAAGAGAGAGGGTTGATTTCTTTGTGTTCTTACTTGATTCCTTTGTGCGCCCACTTAAGGTCCAAGGTGGCTCTAAGAGGCCATCCTTGGGTGGCCTCAAGTGGACGATCATTTCCTGAAGTGTGTCAAGTTGTCCCGAATGGTGACTTCCGCCACTCCCAGGACTGCGCGACTTCTTGAGGGAAATTCACGCATAAGCACGCCTATTGAAGGAAAGTGCGTGCAAAGGCACATTCTTCTTGTGTATTTGGTGCACAATTTGATTTTCTCCTCTTGACCTTAGATATTTTTTAAAATTTTCAGATCCTCTAATGTTTCTCAGCCCTGTAAATCCTTATGCTTGACATTTAATGATGTCATTTTTTCTTGTCCGATTTTCTAGTGATAACAGTTTCCCCCTAATGTGTGAGGTCCAGGAAGAGCTATATAACCGCAATACATTATAGTTTCTTTTCTGTGTAACCTTTGTCGAGAGAGAGAGAGAGAGGCCTGCATACAGCCCAAGGTTGGAAACCCCTTACAATGATGTAAAAGAATGAGCATGTCCTGTTGGAAACCTGAAAGAAATAGCATGATACAATAAGTACGATTTTTCTACTAGGCGAGCATGTCCCATGCTCGTGATTCTTTGGCTAGCTAAACAAATCTACCTGATAGACAAAGGTTTTGTCTGTGTCACTGATATGGTAGTGATATGTTAATTTGGTTGATGACGATGATTGTTGATGCCCTCAGGGGCATTTTTTCTTTGACAGTAGGTTGAATGTGGTGTCTGCATGCGTAATCTTGGTATGGAATATAAATTCTCATTATAAACATGGGTGTATGACCCGGACCTTCCCGTGTAAGCATTGTTGAAAGATATGCTTATAATGGCATGGGCCTTCGACAAATCTGGGAAAAGTGCAATGGTTGTAAAGTATGATACCATCTTGACATGAAAGCTTGTGTTTTAGTCAAATTTCAGGAGGATCGATGACAACTATGGGCAATGATGACTCCCACAGTGCCACCCAAGGATGCCCCTATTGTGGTGAGGAGACATCCAAGGTACTACTGCCTTTTTGGAAAATGGGTGTTGAATTCGACAAAAAGGAAGCCTCAACCAAACGAGAGAGTTACTGATGCAACGGACCAGGGTCTCTAATTTTATAGGCTTAACATAGGCATAATGGCGAGGGCTGACTAAAGACTAATGATGGGAGTTCAATAGCCCAAGGTCAGAGCATACAAAATCAGCTTGGTAGTAGTCATAACTATTTATGTTGAGAAAATCCCATGAGTTGGTAGGACATCCATGGTGGGTATATGTTGGTTATGAACGTTGTGGTGCCTTTTCATGAAGGGTGTGATGCTTTGACCAAGGGTGACTAGGGACTGCTGCTATGGGAGAAAAATGAATGAGTGAGTGGGGGAATATTCTCCATTTGATATCTTTGTAAACTTGCCAAAAGAATGAAAAATGGGTGGGATTGTACAAAACATAGAGATGGGTGCCCCAAAACATGAAAATGCTCACTCATTGATGATGTGAGGAAGGTGTTTTTTGCTAAGGGTGGGGGCCCCATCGGGCAATCTCTGTGTGGGGAAGATGAAGCAGAAGAAAAATATCACAGATGGGCTATTCTAATAGGGGGATGGTAGGCCAAATTTGAGACGCAGTGGTGCGTATGGGATCTGTTTGCAAGAAATGGTTGTCCGGGAAAGGGGTTTTATTTTGATATGGTAAAACTTTACTTGATGTGTGGTTGGTGAGTTGGCATGAAGTGCTTCCTTGACTGAGGTGGTATGGCCATGGCACCGCATTTGTCTGATGCATGGTTTATGTTGAGTGATGGACACCGTGGAGGAGAGGCTGTACCAATCAACAAGGATGTTTATCATGTGCAAGGTGGGGAGATGATAAACATGGTCATGTTTTTAGAACCTATGGTTGATTTCTTGTGGAGAAATGATTTTAGGATATGCAGAGTTTCTCTAAGACTCTATCATGCTGAGGGTAGAATGATACCTTCTCTGGAATCTTCGGTGCATGGGGAAATGGATGGTTTGTTGTGCTGTAAAATACCTACAACAAAAATAACCCAAGTGAAAGCATATTTATCATTCAAATATTATTGAAAACATGTGATGAATGAACAAAATATGAGAGAGGGGATATCTGTCAGTGCTGAAAAAATTATTTTTTCGGAGGTGTGAATGTGTGGAGCCTCCTTTGGGTGTTATGAGGTGCTAATAATTGTGTTTCTTAAAGTTTCGTGATCAGATACTCTGAGCTCCAATTTTCCCTTGGGAGTTGTTACTTGGCTCCTAATTTTGATTTTAGTTGGGGTTTCCCCTAGACTGAGATTGCAGGGGGCATTGCTGGTTATTTCCCTCTCTCGAGGATATCCCTGTTGTTTGTTCCTCGGCTTCATTTTGTAGCATTTGGAGGATTTTCATAATTCTCTTGGTTGTATGGTTGCTGATGAGCCTAGGAAGGTTGCACTAGATTGACCAGCGCATTATGTTGTGGCAGTAATCCATTATGTGTGGGGAATGAGGGATATTGGTTCCCTCTTCCCTAGTTGGTATTGACCAGCGCATTATGTTGTGGCAGCAATCCATTATGTGCGGGGAATGAGGGATATTGGTTCCCTTTTCCCTATTTGGTATATGAGTTTGGGGTAACTTTCATGATACGTTCTGAGTAGTATCGTATGAGTATCATGGGTATTGATTACTACTGCCTAGGTGAACTTGGGCGAAAGACTGGATCAAGCCTTCTGCAGTATCTGCGTGCATGGTAACTCTCTGAGTATCATGGGTAATACTGCTACCTAGGTGATCTTGGGCCAAAGACCTGATCAAACCGTTTGTAGTATTCAACACACATGGTAACTTCTTGAGTATCATGGGTACTACTGCTGCCTAGGTGAACTTGGGCCAAAAGACCCAATCAAACCGTCTGCAGTATTCAACATGCATGGTAACTTCCTGAGCATCATGGATGCTACTGCTACCTAGGTGATCTTGGGCCAAATACTTGATCAAAGTATCTACGGTATTGACACACATGGTAACTCCTTAAGTCTCCTAGGTACTGATTACTACTACCTAGGTGATATTGGGCCAAAAACCTGATCAAACCATATGCAGTATCAACGCTCATTGTAACTCCCTCAGTCTCCTAGGTACTGATCATTCTTGCCTAGGTGATGTTGGGCCAAATACCAAATCAAACCATCTGCAATATACAATGTACCTAGAAATTCCCTAAGTGGAAAGTTCAACAACTCAAGAGAATGAGGCAACCAGGTTCCACTATCCCTGGTTTGGATATGGTTGATGCGGGGGAGCTCTTCCGCGAGCATTTCTAGCTGCGTATTGGATCCCCTGTGCGGGAGGGTAAGATCCTCCTTGCAGATGACGGTACAATGATGCCCTATTGGTCATGTTCTTAAGAGGTGCATGATGAATCTGATTGTAGCCTGGTTACGGGGTGTTCCGGTTAGGATCATCTGCGTAACCGGGGTATCGGACACTGTTTTTTAGGTGATTTTGGGTCAGTTACCCAATCAATCCATCTACATTGTTTGATGCACCTGGAAGCACTTTATAAGTTTGCAGGCACAGGGTGTTAGGAAAGATATTGTAAATGTATCGTGACTGTGTGTATATCAGCTCGAGCTACTGGGCTTTACTGATGGAATCCTCTTCAGATGTTGTTTTTGAGTTGCCACATCCTTTGAAATCTCTGAAGTGAGATTTTTCAAGAATAGGTCCAATAGAACTTGATTGTCTAGTTTGGCTTCACACAAACTTCGACATCACTGACATTCATGGATTGGTCTCAGATATGGATGGCTGGTGTCTGTCTAAAATGTGTTAGTAATTCCATCCCTGAATCATGGTGGATGGGAAACTGAAAATATGTGTGGAACGCGGTAGCGAGGGCGCTAAAGGTTCCATGTGTAGTAGAAGCCTGCTCGACATACCATTTCGTAGCTGGTCCAGTTAAGGTGCACTGGAAAAATATTAGCTGAATAATATCGTCAATGATAGTGTTCAATGAGCACCACAAGTGGAAAGTCATTACATGATTTCTGGCATCTTCCACTTGCTTCCCTTAGAATTTTGGAATGTTTGAAGGGAGCTTCATGGGTATGGGGGGCCATGTGGGGTTGTGCGCAATGGGGTAATTCGTCAACATGGTTAGATCAGGTAAACTCAACGATTCTAAGAAAGGTAACTATGGGTTGAGCACCATTGTGGACTGTGAAGACACAGGGTGATGGCTAGATATGGGGTTTTTCTATGACATACCTGGCTGTGCGTTTATTTGGTTTCCCGAATTGGTAGTGCTCCTCTCACCCCGAGGGGTTTTGGGAGGAGTGGTGTGTGGTGACCCTGGCGGGGGGGGTTTCCACTGGTGTGGCGTTGGGTGACCCTCGGGGGTTCCCAACTAAATATGCCCAGATAAAGGATGAATTGATAAGGGTGGCAGTGTTCTATCTTTGACGCCTAAATGGTGAAAGACTTGGAACTCCTCCCGCTAATGGGGGGAGGTTCAAAAGACGTCTATATCGACGAGGTCCCGTTGGGTCCACTATGGTGTCGACTAGGTATGGCTTTGGAAATATTCTTCAGTTCTATCAGAGGAGAGAGATTGTATATTAAAGAAAAAATATGACTGCATACATAAAACAAAGTGAAACAAATGGTTAATTTCCCTTTAAATTAGTTCTATGTGATCAATCAATCAAAAATGGTTTTGGTTGTTTTTTCACGTGATACTAAAAAATCCTAAAGACCTAAATGTCCTCACACTCTCAATTGTAATTGGGCCTTGCAAAGATATATTCTGGAGGGTACTGAGGCTAATGTCCTGAAATAACTGGCGTCACCTTCCAACAGCCGAAGAATCGACCAAGGTAATGGGTGGAGGATCTAGTGCTACCTGCACCATCACCTATAGGGAAGGATGCCCTAGATTTCGCCATTAAGTACCATCATCCCACATGAGCATTCGAGTTTTGAGATTCTTGGTAAATCAACTACCATTACCAAGTATTATATGGGTCGGGTATCCCCAAATAATACCACACGCACTAGGCCTAAGCTTAACCCCCTCTGAATCGGGTCTCTGTGGCGCTCGGGTTTTATTTTCCGTGGGTGGATAGACAATTTTAAATCTCCCTAAAAAGTCAAATTATATTTTTCAATATGTGAACTAACCAAGGCAGATTATTGGATGCCTACCCCCTTGGTCCTAACCTCAACTATTATTTATCTTGTGGCCGCCCTTGTGGGGAGAATTAATGAGTTCACTTAGGTTAGTTTTAAGGTGGCTTACTTTACTTAAGGTGTGGTAGTGTGTGACGAAAAGTGAACAATCACACAGTTTTAAGATGTGGATATGCAGTGATCCTTTATACGTCCCCTATTAATCTATGTTTTTATTGTTCCTTGTGATAAGCAAATGATATGCAGATAATGGGCCGCTTACAATTTTTTCTAATTAAACTAAATGTGTGACTAAAGGGAGGTGGAAAATTATCAAAAGGGAGCCTTCATATGCATGCCCAGGGTCACCAAAAGGTGCAAGGGCAGCAGATATTACTTTCTTCTCTTAAGATAATTAAGTCTGGGTCCCAATTCCTAGTGCAAAAGTTAAAACTAAAATTAATGATCTAACTAGGAAAAAATAAATGACAACTAGCTAAGCATATGTGGATGAGGACCACTTACTCCTGCTAATTATCTATGTGTTTTTTGGTGCTTATTTTCACAAAATGAGTTAATTCAGATTGCAAAGGTGGATTTTTGCCACTAAATTGCCCACTACTTAAACTATGTGAGTTTTGTGAAGATAAACTTTAAAATTTAAACTATGCAACTAGCAATACCCAAACGCAACCAAAAGCATATTCTAAATAGTCATGGGACACCGAACACAGCGTTGGAAGTTTTTCTTTGGGATGCTAGTCACTTTACAATTGGGAAACTAAAGAAAACCACAAATAAATATGTTCTCTGGTTTCCACAAGAAAATTCCTTACACAGGCGCGAAACTTGCACACAGGTCAGAGTTGAACGTGTGCAACTTGGCGTGTCTGTCTAAGTGAAATTCCAACAATTTTCTGGTATGAATAATTTTTGAAACTCCTGAACTATCAATCTTCGCTGTGGGTGAGTGAAGAGAGAAGAGGAGAAGGGGGGATTTCCTAGCAACACTCCAGAGCAGAGAGAAGGCCCCTGCAACAAGCACAGCCACTTAACTAAAGGGTAAAGCAAGTGGAGTCGCCAATCCTGTAATGGTGGTTTTGGTGCACAAGTGTACCAAATCACTGATGCTTGGTAGGAATGGTTGCAACCTGCAAGCTATGTTCACAGGTAGAAAATGTCGTTAGCAGGTTAGTGAACACATGCTAATATATATAAAACACACTAAATTATCGAATGTAGTATGCTGCATATAAGGAGAATAAACACAACTAAACTAAAACTAAAAAAAAATCTCACAATGAGTCAAATGAGACAATAATGCAAACGGTGGAATAAAATCCCCTCTTATTGACCGCTAGTAGTAAAATAAATTCAGAACGTTACAGACTTGCCAAAGGATCCTTAGAACCATGGAGTTCTAAGACCCGGTGGAAGGAAGTTTTTACCCTTGAGCTGATGTCGCAAGGCCTCTCTATTCTCCAAAGGAATTGAAGTTGTTGGGTGGTCAACAAGCGAATCCCCTAACTCTACTACTGCTCTGTATTACACACTGCTGGTTTTCTCATGGGAAATTTGGCTAGCATAACAATATGTTCTCATCTTTTTCTTATCATGGTGGAAATTTATATGAAAATTCAAATCCTTCTTCCCTCTCTTGGTACATTTGTGTATGGTGACCCAAGAGAGAGGGTTGATTCCTTTGTGTGCTCTAGGCGACTATCCTTGGGTGGCCTCAAGTGGAGGATCATTTCCCGAAGTGTGTCAAGTGGTCTCGGATGGTGACTCGTAGCAACTGTACTTGCTTTAAATGGATGAGATAATGCACAAAAGTGTGCATACTTGGTAAGTCTATCAACTAACACCATGATGAAATTATTTCCTTTGGACTTAGGTAAACTTGTGATAAATCCATTGAAATCTCCTCCCAACATTGACTTGGAATGGATAAAGGCTATAGAAGACCCGGGGTCTTAATTGTCTCAACTTTATTTTTCTAGAAAACCAAACATTCTGCCACAAAATTTTGAATATCAGATTTAAGGCCATCCCAAAAAATTTCTTTCTTCACTCTGTGGTAAGTTTTAAAAATCCTGAGTGTCCTTCTAAAGGAGAAGTGTGTAATTCCAAAAGAATCTTTTGTTTTAGTTTGGAATTCTTATAAAGATATAAGTGATCTTTGTACCATAAGGAATCATTTTTCCAACTAAATGTATCAGATGTACTAGGATATTGCTACAACTTTTGAATGAGTGTCCACACTTCTTCGTCCTTCTTCCATTCATCCCTTGCTTCAGTTAGCCAATCTAGTTGGATAATAGAAATTGCACAAAGCAATGCTTCCACCTCTTCATCCTTCCTTAATAGTGCATCTACAACAACATTTAGCTTCCCTTTTTTGTAGATGATTTCAAAGTCATAACCCAACATCTTTGTGACCCATTTTTGTTTCTCTTCTGAATATAGTCTTTGTTCCAAAAAGTGTTTAAGACTATCATGATCAATTTTTACCTTTAAGTGTCTTCCCATTAGGTAAGGTCGCCATTTCTTTAGTGCATGTAGTATTGCCAACATTTCCTTCTCATAAATAGCTTTATGTAAATACTTTCCTTGATTGGACAACTTTCAAAAGCAATGGGTCTTCCTTCTTGAATTAAAAAAACACCAATTCCATTCCCTCGGGCATCAAATTCCACAATAAAGGTTTTTTTGAAGTCTGGCATAGCTAAGACCAGTGCTATGCACATTGCCTCTTTAATATTTTCAAAGCCCTTAGTTGCTTCAGGAGTCCATAAAAATGCATCTTTCTTCAATAATGTTGTTAGAGGTGCTGTTATTCTCCCATAATTCTTAAGAAACTTGCGATAATACCCTGTTAACCTGAGAAATCCTCGCAACTGCTTTACAGTTTTGAGGGATTTCCATTCCTCAATGGCTTTAATTTTGTTAGGGTCTACCTTAACACCCTCATGAGATACAATATGAGCCAGATATTCCACTTCTTTCACTCCAAAGAAACATTTGGATGATTTTGCATATAATTGTTTCTCCTCCAATAGTTTGAGCACCCTGTCAACATGTTGAACATGATCCTTCCAAGACCTGCTATAGATTAATATGTCGTTAAAAAATACTAGCACAAATTTTCTAAGGAAGGGTTTGAAAATGGAATTCATCAACCCTTGAAATGTAGAAGGTGCAATGTTAAGGCCAAAAGGCATGACCAAAAATTCATAATGACCCTCTTAAGTTCGAAATGTTGTTTTCGGAATATCTTCAGTCTTCATTCTAATTTTATGATATCCTGAATGAAGATCCAACTTGGTAAAATAAATTGCGCCATGTAATTCATCCAATAATTCATCAATCACAGGAATGGGAAATTTATCTTTAATAGTGAGCTTATTGAGCTCCCTATAATCTGGACACATACACCATGATCCATCCCTCTTGTGCACCAATACTACTAGAGCAGAGAAAGAACTTTGACTAGGTTGAATTATACCAGCTTCTAACATTTTTGTAATCATACGTTCAATTTTAGTTTTTGGACATAAGGATATCTGTAAGGCCTGATGTTTGGAGGAACACTTCTTGGAATCAAATGAATAGCATGATCATGATCACGAATAGGTGGGAGTCCTTTTGGAGTTTCAAACACCTTGGAATGATTGTCCAAGACTTTTTGGAAATCTGTATAAATAGATGATTTTGATGTTGGAACTTCTAGTGAGCATAATTGTGAAATTACGCCTCATTGTTATTTATTTAGAAGCTTTATCATGACATTAGAGCTTATTATCTTTCCCGGCTTCCTTGCGATATCTCATAATTTCATTTCCTTTCCTTTCGAAAAAAAATTTCAAGAAAAGTTCTTGAAAATTAAAAGCTACCGTCCCCAAAGATTGTAACCATTGTACTCCTAGTACAACATCAACACCTCCCATTGGAATGGAAAGCATTGAACTATTCAATACATATTCCCCCATGATTAGCTTGATATTATGGCATTTTCCAGAGAAATTTATAGTTCCTCCATTTGCAACCATCACTTGACATTCTGTTGCTAGGTATAGGAAACAATTCAATTCCTTGGCTACCTTACAATGAATAAAATTATGGTTACTATCCAAATCAATCAACACTATTAAATTTTTCTTCTTGACATGTCCTTCTATCTTGAGAGTTTGAGAAGTGTTAATTCCTGCCAATGCATTACATGATATGGTTAGACTCATTTCTTCTTCTTCTAGGGTTGGTTCCTGGTGTATATCCTCTTCTTTTAAAGTTTCTTGTTCCTTTTCTTCCTCCTCTTCACAATCTATGTAAAATAATTTCTTCTCAGCACACTTATGACCTTTAGTGTATTTTCTATCACAACTGTAGCAAAGCCCTTTTTCTCTTTTTTCTTCCAATTGTTGTGGTGTCAACCTTGTAGGTTGTGGAAGCCTAGGAGTAGCAACACTTCCATCTTTATAGATGTGAGTGGTAGGCTTCCTTGTCGCCATAATTTTGCATTCAATTTTTCTTTCCAACCTGAATTCCTTCTCTAATGAATCAAGTTCCCAAACATGAACTTCATGTTGGATGTTATCCTTTAAATTCCCTATGAAGACATCAATCATGTGTTCTTATGGAATATCAATTACCCTTATATTCAACTTTTGGAAGTCCTTAATGTGCTCTACCACTGAACCCTTTTGTTTGATATTTATCAATTGGCTAAAGAAGGTGTTGCTCTTTGTATCCTCGTAATGTGCTATCATTTCCTCCGTAAAAATTGACCAAGTGAAAAAAATTTTACGGGAGAAAAGCCATCAATACCATACAAAATATATTTTGTTCTAAATGTAAAGTTGCAATGCGTACCTTTTGTGTGTTTTGCACATTATTGAGATGAAAATATTTCTCTATCTATAGTATCCATATTACGGGATCCTTGCCATCAAACTTCCTCATATCCATATTTGGAATATGGTTGTTCTTCCATACATTATAGTTTATGGAATCATTATTAACATTTATTTTGTTCCCATCATGAGTTTCCTCTACTATCTATTTTCCATTAGGAAACATTTCTTATATCAACTTTGTAAAACCTTCCATGTCTGTTTTTAGATCATTCTTCATGTTTTCCATGTTTTCTTCCCTTTTTTCTTCCATGTCATCCATCTTAACTTCCACGCCTTTGTTCAAACCATCCATATTATTCTTCAAACCATCCATCTTCACTTCCATGCCTTTCTTCAAAACTTCCATTTCATTTTTTGATGCTCTTTACGAGAGTGAAATTTAGTGCACTTGCTCTTGTGATTTTGATAGATCATGTTGCAATTCTTCATCTTCATGAGTCGGAGTAGAGTATTATTAGGGCTTAATGGGTGTTGAATGCTCTTTAAGGGGCATTTTAGAACCCAATATTGATATATATGCTCAATATGCCCTTGGAATCACTTACTGATTTTTCAAACAGGACTTATGCAATTTGAAAAAAATACACATTTTTCTTGCTTTTGAGGAGCTCAATATTGAAACTAAATTATATCTATAATTTCAGATCTTCAATATCTAAAATTATTTCCTGTAGTATACCTCTGAATATTCTTTCAAATGCCACAGGTCTGACTTGTTTTGGATACTTCAAGGCACAGTTGTGATGAATATTCCACAATGACCTAGATATGGATTAGTTCAGTAGAGCGCATTTTTACGGCGAGCCACGTCTCCCTGTTTCCTCCTTTGGCTCTGAAATTGATACACAAGAAACTATAGTTCATGTACTTGCATCCAATATTTACAGAATCCGATGCTCAAAGAGAGAGTTATGAAAAATTTCCCAAGGTCACCTCTTTGAGATGAAATTAGGGAGCATGAAAAAACCCTACCTTCCACAGATCACATCTTCGAAAATATTGCGAACCAAGATCTAAAATTTTTACAGCAAGTTACTCATGCTTTCGAATTTGTTCTATTAAACTTTCAGCTTCTGAACCTTCATAGAACAAAATTTATAGCAAAAATTCCACGATGTTATGTTTAGGTGAAATTCAGGAGCCTGAAAAAAACCATACCTTCCATAGATCATATCTCCGAAAATATTGTGAACTAAGATCTGAAATTTGTACATGGAGTTCCTCAGGATTTCGGCTTTTCTCTATACATTTTAGCTTTTGAACATTCATAGAAAACAAGTTATAGAAAAAATTCTACAATGACCTTCTTTGAGTAGCAAAACCCTAGAATCCAAAGGTTTGATACCAAATGTTATGAAACCAGCTCCAAAATAGAATAAAAGAGAGATCAATGCCTTAGAAATCAGCCACTTCAAGGGGGAAACCTCCAATAAATTATATAAATGAAAAATTCTTGGATGATACAAATGACATAATGCCATTTTTTCTTGTCCAATTTTCCAGTGATAACAATAGCAGATGCATTCTACTCATGTGATCCTCTTTTGAGTCCTACAAAAGGGTGTTATTTCTAGGCTTTCTGAGTGAAGTTTGTCACACTTCGAAATTAGAACTAGAACTACAAGAGACTCAAAAACATTACTCTATCAAAAATCAAAGGAATATTCTAAAGCAATAATACACATATAGCTATTTTACAAAGAAATAAATCTACAATGTAGGCTATGGCAAGAAATAGAAGCAAACTAGGCAACATTCATGAAGTAAAGTGTTGAATTTAAATTGCAAAAATAAGACTAATCTAATCACACATTGCTAGCCCAAATGGCTAAACACACTCTAACTACTTCATGCTTTTAATCATGCATCTATTCATGACCTAACTATGCTTGTAAATACTCTGTTTTGAAGCCAAAGGAGAAAGCGCTAAGGTGTCTTAGGAAGGTCTTGGACTCATGGATGCAAGGCTGAAGGTGTCTTGATGGTTATGGAAGGTATAGATGAGGTGGATGATGGTTTTTGGGCTGAAGAATCAGCCAACTGGTGCGGCTACATTGTCTACTATAGGTTTCGTGTAGTGCTACACGAAAGTCCTGAAATTCTACAGGAAACAGGCCAAGGGAAGTCTGAGGCTAAAAATGGTTGGAAAAATTGTATGGGAGCTGAAATTAAGGTGAACTCGGATTGTTGGAAGGTGGAAAACCCCTTGGAAAATCTTAAAACCTCTTGCAAATCCCATCTTTCACTTTTAGGGTTGCTCATGGTGTGAAGGTGAAAATCTCAAAAATAGGGTTGAAGGTGATTTGGTTGAAAGAAGCTTAATGAAGGGTGAGAAATGAAGCTAGGGGTGATGGTGAAGTTCTCCTCTACTGTGCTACTTGAACCTACAAGAAAACTACATGTTCATGAAACAATCATTGGCAAATCTATGATGAAGAACATGGAAAATATGAATTGAATTTCACAAGAAAATCTAATTAAGAATTCAAACACAAATCTACCTCAATATTCTCAACAGGTTCATGACACTACAACAACCTATCTATTATTTCCAAGAAATCATAAACTAAAGAGAAAATTTGGGCTTATGGTGAAGATCTGCCCTCCTCAAGCTCCAATGAAAGAGATGAGAGAGGGACTTTTTGACACACAAATTTCCAAGTTTATATGTTATTCTACCAACATCTATGTAATCCTAACTAAAACAAAGATAAAATGGAAGAAAAATAAAAATAGTAAATTTAAATCTAAACAAACTAGATAAAACTCATAAAGCAAACTAGCTACAATGGCATAAAAATAAGCATGGATGCACAAGAGAGACTAAGGCCAATGGATTAGGCCCTAACCCACAAGAGTATCCCTATGAAACTAAATCAATGAATGACAATCTGAATACTCATCTTATTGCAGAAAATAGTCTCATTACATAGTCGTGAAAGTCTCAAAACCCTATTACAAGAGCTAAGAGTCTACTAGCTTCCTCCAAAATTTGAATCTTAATGAGCTATTGCTTTGCCGTATTTAACCTAAATGGTAGCTACCAACAGCTCCCTAAAAGGTAGGTGATGTGTCCCCTTTGACTGCAAGAGAAGTGGATATTTGGTGCACTTCATCTCCCACTTTTTTGGCTGCCTTTGATTTCGAGTTGTTGGAGGGAATCTTGAGGATTCCTTGGTTTCCTTTGGGAGTTAAGGAAGTGGACAACCATCCTAGAATATCTCCTTGCTGTCTACTCCAAGGTTTAATTGAAAAATATTCAACAAAAGTGGAATATCTTTGTGATTATCCTACATTTAAACCATATTAGGCATTTGAAGTATGACAAGCCTTAATCACCATCTACACTAGCAACATATGACCATAACATAATCAAATGTGAGAAAAATAGACTAATAAGGCTAAAAAAGTGACACTTAAGCCATCCAATTATACCCAATGATGGAGCTCATCATCACCCCCCTACTAAATGGTTTCTCATCCTCTGATCAAATTAGTCCTCCTTCTCCATATGTTTCAGTGATTTAGTGGCCCCTCTGACCTACCAAGCAAGAAGTAAAGGAGTTCCTTCAGGAGGATAGAACCCAACATTATTTTCTACCTCCTCCAATTTTTTGTCTTCCTCCTCATCCTTCCCATCACCCAGACCCAGTAGCAAAGGTGGTCTTAGTTTCAAGCCAAGCCACTATATTTTCATTGCTTGCATAGCCTTCTTTTATAGTGGTTCCCTTTCTAGAACACGCTATCTCTCTGGGGTGTGGTATTTCATGTTTTTGAGACTAAATGGGAGGTCATTCCATCTCCTTTGACTAGCCATTATAAAAATTCATCTCCCAACAACCTCTAAACATCATAAAAATGGGAAATGGCTTGTGCTTGAGTGATGAGGTACTTTTCTGCAAGTGTGGCATCCTTTTCTATCTTGAGATGGTTGTTGATGACTCCCCTGGGGCTGGATAGTTCTGCCCTAATGTGTAGAGGCTCTTTGTTATATCTTCTCATTACCCTCTTTACTTCTTGTGCTTTTTCTTCCTCATTAACCATCCAAGAGGATAATTCCATCAACTACATGTCTCCCAATCTAGGGTTAGGGTCCCAAATGTTCAATTCTATCAACACAAGTTTGTGCATGTAGAATTATGCCATATTTTCCTTGTCTGCCATTCTTGACTAGTTGCAAAATTCAATGAATTGTATGCATTTCTGAAAAGGTAAGGACCCATGAGAGGCTAGTGTCTTGATTTGAAATTGGAGCCATTTTTCTTTGAGATATATTACATAGGAGTCTGATGGGTATCTGTGTTGAATGGCCTCCATGCACAAATCTTCCATGGTGGCCATTTGTTTGTATTTTTGTTGAAGCTAAATTTGCAATATTGAATTCTCTACCTTGATTTCCTGAAGCTCTTCTTTCAACATGGATTCTCTAAGCCTAACATCAGAAAAATCCATTCCCAACTCAGTGACCTTTTCCTCCATGATTCCTATGTCATGCACACCTTTTTTTGTAGCAATTTTCATCCAGTGATGGGTGCGTTCTCTTTCTTGTTCTAACTGATACAATAAGGGTACTGCAAAATTTTAAGGATTAAATCTCCCCGCTTCAATGAATGCATAGAAATAACTGAGATTTGGTTGACGGTTAGGCTGTGACACTGCTAATGTATCTTTAGGGACAGGTTTTGGGGAGGTAGGATCCTCCTTTTTATCTTTCTCTTCCTCCCCTTTTGCATATTTCCATTCATATTGTGCTTCTTTCTCAACTTCTTAGGCCTCTTTCCCACCCATGGTTGTCTTATCTCCCTCCCCCAAGGCTTCCTGCTCTAATTGTGGCAATAGTGGAGTTTCCTGTAGCAAAGATAGAGTTTCCTATAGAAAACTCTGTTTTTCCTATAGCAAACCTCCCCTTGCTTGTTTTTCCATATTTTTTGTCTTTTGAGGGTCTTTGGGGGTTGGTAGATGTGTAGGGAATGCCAACATTGATAAATGTATTCTCCTATAGGTTACATGTGTCCTTTTAGGTGAAGTTACCTCTTGAAACTTTCCTTCTTATAACCTTACTTCATCATCCTTCGTAGGTGACTCCTCAATGGTTATAGGGATTTTGTTTGGAGTCTATAGTTTCCCCTGCCTTACCCTTGCACTCTTCCTAGTCTTGAAGTACATGGATGTTTTTCTCTTCCTCTTTTCTTTCACTGGTGTGCTCAAAGTGGCTAAGGTAGTAGCCACTTGTTTCTTTGTTATCTCAGGTGATATGCTGGTCTATTGGGGAGAGGTATCAATGCCTAGCAAAGGGTCTAATATTTCCTCCTCCTCTATATTCTCTTCCTTCTTCTCCTCGGTTTATTCTTCTTCTGTTTCATCTCCCTATTTTTATTCTTCTTTCACTTTCTTGGGTTCTAATATTTCTATGTTTTATGTTTCAATATCCATCTCTTCTTCTTACTCATCTTCCCCTTCTATCTCTTCAACCTCCCCCTCTTCTTATTCTACTATTTCCCTCTCTCCAAGAGTAAAAGCAGAGGTTTGTCCAATTTTGGTGGCTATGAAGTCTTCCCCTATCCATGTCTATGAATGAAAACCAATGCATAGGGAGGTTCAATCTACTCAAAGCATCACTCACTCTAATCTTGATGAGGCCATGATGAGCCAAATGCTAGTACTTCCTTTCACTCACCTATTTTCTCAGGTATGTGATTAAGTGCAAGAGGCAATAAGGGATGCTCAATATTTGTTATAGAGGGATTTCTCCTTGAAATATGAGTTCATTTGGAAACCAAAGTGGTATCCATAAACTACACTAAGCCCATCCTCACAGGAAATAAATTTCATAATGTGGAAGGCTACGTCATCCCAAGGATATGGAAGGGTGTTAGAACAAGGTCCTGTAAAAGCTGTGAATTTCATACCATTTTGAGTATTTTTGTATATTTTTGGTCTTAATTAGTCTAACGCAGGGGTTTTTGGGTGGGTTGAAGCCCCGAATGCATTGTAATGGATCAAGGGTAGACCAAGAATATGCAAACCATGGTTTGCAGACCATTGGAAGTGTAGGCTAAATCGATATAAATAGATGAACATTTTGAGTCTTAATGTAGGAAAGAATCGAGTCTGATGCTAAGCGTGAATTGTTAGATCTGTTGTTGGGCCGTTAGGGTAAGGACTCCTACTTCCTGTGTGCACGACGATCCTCAATCCTGCTGTGTGTGGACCCTGTTGGCTGTGTGCGCAGGCTGTGTCGAATTTTATTGGATTTTTTATGCTAATATATGTGGATCTGGTTAAGGTATTTCTATGTTATCTTATCTAATGTATTTATGTTGATGCGATCTATTGGATCTATTACAGATACTCTTGATTATCTATTTATGCTGCAAATTTGTCTTTGTTATGGTATAACTGTAATCTGTTGATGATGCGTTATGATAATGTGTGTTGGTAACTGTTGATACGCACGTGGATGCGAAATTATTAACTAGATCTGTGCATGAATATAGCTATGTATATTGTGATTATACTGTTAACTACCCTTCGAATAGATCTGTCTGGTGCAAACCCGATAGGTTGTGAACAGGGATCTTCTTGACTTACCTACTCTCTCTCAGGGTGCGGAAACTTGGTTCCAGCACACTCCCATACTACTTCAGGTGAGACTTTGGCTTGCGCAAGAAGGTCACTGCCAAAAGGGCTAGTGGTATAGGGGTTTGTTGGAAAACCTTAACCTTTGAACCTGGGTCAGGACCTCTCGAGCCAACAAATGGTTCCATTGCCGGGACTAGGAGCATTTTGAGAGAGGGATCGAGTAATGCCAAAAGAACATTGGAGACCTGAGAAGAAATAAATTGAAGAGTGGTTTGAAAAACAGGTTTAGGAATTTGCAATAAAAGAGAATCGCAACACAAGGTTGATGGCAGAGAAGTGGAAGAATAAGTACATTTTCACAGATATCTATGAAATTTTCTTTGTGACATTCACAACCGAGCTTCAGGAGTGGCTTGCAAGGCTCGTAGATTTCCAGAAGTGTTAGAAGGACGAACATATCACACAGTGGACTCCAGATTTGATCTAGTAGTTAGAGAAGACTGATAACACCATCACTCGTACGGTAGATCATTGGGTGGACAGTGTGCTAGGAGGATTTCTGATAGAGTTTTAAATCGATCAGTTCGTCTCTTATTCTGAGTCAGAGTGGAGGTTCTTCAAGGGTTTCCAGGGTAAGTTTCTTAAAACCTTACCATTACTGATTAAGATATTACTATGCGAAAAGAGAATTTTGTGCAGCCACACTAAGTGAATGACCTCTAATCTGGATGGAAGCACAACACGAAGTGGTAAATACTACCGAACTAATCAGAAAGGATATAGATCCATCTACAGTCCACTGAGAGAGGCGGCTGTGCAGAGCCCTCCTGCTACACCACTGTTAGGCCAGCATAGGGGAAAGAATTCACCTACACCTCTGCCACCACCAGAGGATGGTATGGCCACGCACATGAAGCTACCTACCTTTAAAGGTGTGGGAGATGAAGATATGGATCAGTTATGGTTTGTAGCAACATCAGTATGGATTGTGAAAAATGTGGCTAACGATGTTTTAAAAAGGGCACAACTATCCCTCACCTTTGAAGGAAGAGCCCTGGACTGGTATATGGGATACATAGCTCAGCATGTGAATGCAAAAGTTCAAAAAATTAAGGACACCCTAAAACAGTAGTTCTGGAAGCCTAAATCCTTCTCTCAAATAGTGAATAACCTAGAATATTTTAAGCAAGGTCCTTCTGAGTCTGTGTGGGAAGCCGATCAACGACTAAAAAAAGTAATCAGAGAAGGGGAATTTCAATATGATGATAGGCAGCACAAATAATGGTTCACTGCTATGTTTTTGCCTCACGTGCATGTACCTATGGGTCACCAAGCCATTGAATCGCAGGAAAAATCTTTGGATATTTCTATGAAGTTAGAAGTTGCGCCAAGGGATGATACCCAGATGGGGGTACAAGAAATCTAAGGGCAGCTGGAAGAAATGCACATGGAGATCTAGAATCTACGAAAAGAAAGAATAAAAGAGGCTAGCCCTGACATATGGTGTATAAGATGCAGGGTGTCTGGCCACACCAAGGATAACTATCCTCTGCTAGCAGACTACATGCAGGCTAGGGGGCCTAGCCCACTACGTCCTAGGGAAGGTATGGGACCAAGCAGTCCAACCTTATGGTGCACAAACTGTTACGTAGTAGGGCTGCATGACACCAACCACTGCCCCTTCCTGGAATCTTATGTTCTAGAGCTGAAACAAAACTGGTGCTGATTTTTCCGATCAATAGGACATGATGAACAGAACTGTCGAACCTATGATTTATTGGTAGATCGGGGAAACCTATACAGAGTATAGGCTCACCCATCTTCACCGCGATCTCCCTCAGGCATATGAGGCTCCCCAGCCACGGGAAGGGGGGGAGGAAGAGGTGGAAGCTTAGGTCAGGGATGAGGACAACTGATCTGCTATAACTGTGGAGAAGTAGAGCACTTTGCAAGGGACTGTTCGAACCCTATAAGGCAATCCTGCAAGTACTGTAGACAACTGGACCATGCCATTGAAGATTTCCCAATTTTAATAGCAAAAATGCAAGAGAAGCAGTAGACACCCAAGAAAAATGTGCAAAGGGTTAAGGCAGAACCTGGAGATGAAGGACCGAGCATTAATGTTATAACATGCAGCGATATGGCCATTGGGGGAGATGAGGAGAAAGCTATGGCTGAGCCTCTTATCTGAAAATTAGTTGTCAAACAAGAAGGTTTGGATCTGCAGAAGGAAAAGGAATCCTTTGTCGCAGTTCATAATGAATTTGCTAAGGCTGAGGCATCTACGTCTTAGGCCCCCACAAACCTCAAAGAAGATGACGAGGTCAAACCATTATTGCGGGCATGTATGAAGCTACTACGCAACCAAAGGGTTGTAGAAAATCTCCAGGCATTAATAGACAGCTGCGTAGAAAGAAAAAATTTTCCTGTGGAGGTTAAGGATGTGCACAATCTATACAAGCATAAGAAATACACTGGTAGGAAAATGCAGTTGACAATGCAGATCGGTGACTAAGAAATGGATCAGGTTATTTTGGACCTAGGGTCAGATGCGAAGGTATTGCCTAAGAAAACTTGGCAACGAATGGGCGAACCCAAGTTGGAGTGGTGTACTATCCAGCTGTGTATGGCCAATCAGCAAAAGATCATACCATTGGGGAGGTTGTCAAAGATCGTGGTAGATATCATAGGATTTAAGGTCCAGGATGATTTTGAAGTAATTCAGATTGTATAGGATGTGAACCCCTACCATGCGCTTCTAGGATTGGATTGGGCCATAGATATGGGAGGCATCATCAATTTAAAGAAAAGAAGCATGGTGTTTGAGAATGAAGGTACATGGGTGATAGTTCCATTGGACCCCATAGAAGGAGAACGATATACAGAGCCGATACGCGAAGAAGAGGATGTGGATCACATCTATAAGTTAACTGCATGGGGAGAATATTGGATCAATCCCACGACGGATGGTGTATTTTGCTGGGAAAAAGATAGCGAATTTTTCTTTGACTCTGACGAAGAGATAGAGAATCGGAAGAATTGGTTACATGACGTATCTGCGCTGCGATGTCTTCGAATCACAAAGAACTTTTGTTGCATCTCCTCAAAGGTAAGAGAACTACCCTACTTTGATGGTTCTGGTAGTATTAATGAGTTCTTACATGCATTTGAAGCTGAGGTTCCAAGAGAATGAAGGTTATGGGGCCTTAATCTAGCCATGCGCGCAACACCTGCGAGGTGGTGGGACATGCATAAAGGGGCGTTCTAGGATTGGGAAGAGTGTCGGGATATGATGATCCTATGATTTGAACCTCCAGTTCAATTGCACGTAAAGACATTCCTTGGCCCAGGAGACTCGCGCGAGAATTTGTTTGATTGGATGGAGAAATGGTGTGACCAAACTACTAAAGAATGGGTTCATTTGTTTATTCATGCCTTGGGACCAATTCCCACTGGGAAACATTGAAGGATGAGTTCATAGGGACGTTTGGGTTAGTAGGTTGAATAGAGGTGCTTGACGTAGCTTTGCAGGATATAGATACCTTAGTATTTTATGAATCACGCCCTTACGCAGCACTTGGGGCGCCAACATGGGAAACATAGATGCAGGATATTGTCAACTGCCACAGCTTAGCAATGGAAGAATGTGAGGATGATCTGTAGTCTGTCTCTATCCCAAAGTCGGAAGGAGAATGTGCAGTTGTTGGACGTCCACTACAAGTTGTTGATGTTACTAAGCCTCTCAAGATGCAAGAAGTCAATATTGGGATGGAAGAGCAACCTACGTTGGCTAAGATTGGGAACTATTGGGATGAGGATATAGTAGGAAAAGTTGCAGAACTACTCACAGAATATTAGGACTTATTCCCAACAAGGTTTTCAGAGCTTAAAGGGATCACAGGGGACCTAGGAGTTATGCACATCACTCTAAAAATATATGCGTGCCCTATGAAGTAGTGGCCTTATCGGTTGAACCCCAAATATAAACAAAAGGTCAAGGAAGAACTTGACAAAATGCTCATTGCCGGTATCATTGAACCAGTTGAACAGTCGGATTGGGTCAGTCTGATGGTGGTTCAGGAGAAAAGGACGAAGGGAGAAATACACATTTATGTGGAATTACGGAGATTGAATGATGCCTGCGTGCATGATCCCTTCCCTCTGCCATTCTCAGACGAAATTATGGATAGTGTGGGAGTGCAAGAAGCATACTCATTCACAGATGGATTCTCAAGGTACCATCAGATCAGAATCGCACCTGAAGATCATAGCAAAACCACGTTCACCACGGAGTGGGGATCTTTTCAGTATATTCTCATGCCCTTTGGGCTCAAGAATGCACCTGCCATATTTTCACGAGTAGTAGTCACAGTGTTCAAAGAGTTCATACATAAGTTTCTGGAAGTTTATTTTGATGACTGGACTATCTTCGGCTTAGTAAAGAAGCACGTCTTGAACCTGTGCATGATGTTGGATGCTTGTAGAAAACACCAATCTCCTTGAATATCAAAAAGTGCATATTCTACGTGCACTTCAGAATCTTGCTTAGACATATAGTTTGCCAATAGGGATTGATGGTTGATCCTGTGAAAATTACAGTTATCGTAAACCCAGTAGTTCCTACAACTAAAAAACAACTGTGTTCGATCCTCAAACATACAAGCTACTATAGGAAGTTCATTCAAGGGTACACGCTCATCACAACGCCTATGGAGAAATTACTTAAGAAGGATGTTTCATTATTTTGGGACGAAGAGTGTCAGAAGAGCTTTGTGCTACTCAAGGAAAAGATGGTCTTTGCACTTATTCTCATCTTTCCTGACTAGGCGAAGGTGTTCCACGTTCACATAGATGCATCAGGAATCGCATTGGGAGTTGTCCTTACGTAGCTTGGAGACGAAGACATTGATCACCCTGTTGCGTTCGCTAGCAGAAAACTCTCGGGTGCGGAGCGAAACTGCTCCACTACAGAGCGAGAGAGATTGGCCATGGTCTACGCATTGCATAAATATCAGCATTACTTGTTAGGAGGACACTTCAATAAGCCTGTGTTTGGGGGGGAATTTGTAGATGGCTGTTGTTGTTTCAGGAATATGATTTTGAAATCATTATTAAGCCAGGGAAGTTGAATGCAGGGCCAGATCACTTATCCCGAATCGAAAATGGCGAAGGACCGACCAACTTAGAAGAAGGACTTCCTGACGTGCAACTATTCACTATTAAGGTAGTTGATGCACACTTCACTGATATCATTCAATTCATGACTACCAGGATGGCACCTACAGAGTATTTGGCACACCAGAAGAAAGAGTTGGTAACCCGCGTTGCAGATTTTACTATCATCGCAGGTCATCTATATAATATGGGACATGATGAAGTGCGCGAAGGTACGTTTTGGAGCATGAACGGCATGATATCTTGGCAGAAGCCCACGACGGTGTATTTGGAGGTCACTACGCAGGGAAAGAAACGACGCAAAAGATCTTGAGGGATGGATTACGGTGGCGCACCGTACATAGTGACTCTCATGACTATTGTAAGGCCTGCGATACATGCCAATGAACAGGACGGCTATAATGTCGAGATGAAATGCCCCTCCAACCACAAATGGATCTGCAAGCATTTGAAAAGTGGGCCATTGATTTCTTAGGGCCTATCAACTTGCCAGGGAAGAAGATAGGTGCGCTACATCATAACCGCCACCAATTATGTCACCAGATGGGTCGAAGCACAAACGGTGAAGGATTTCACTGCAGACACTGTTGTGCACTTGAACTTAAGCATATTCTAACTAGACTTCAATGTCTAAAGATCCTAATGAGTGATAGAGGTATGCACTTTGTTAATGAAATAATACAGACCCTGACTGAAGAGTTCTGGGTCCATCATGCAAAGAGCACTCCGCATCATCCACAGGAAAACGGAGCAGTAGAAGATTTTAACAAAATCTTGGAGCAAGCATTGACTAAGGTCTGTAACGCTGATCGCAGCGATTGGGACATGCACATCACATATATTATTTAGGCCTATCAGACAACCTGTAAGAAGTTGACAGGGAAAACACCATTTAGGATGGTCTATGGCAAGGAGGCCATCATGCCCATGGAATATATTGTTCCTAGTCTGCGCATCACGGCCTTTACGAATATGGCGGAGCCTGATATCAAGGAGGAACGTTTATCACAGCTGATGGCCTTGGAGGAAGATTGGTTCATCACTAATTTCCATCAGTAGGTTCAGAAGGCTTGGGATAAGGCATGGCATGATCGACATATTCGAAAAAAGACATTTGCGGAGGGAGAACTAGTGCTACTGTATGATAACCAGTTTGTGAAACATCCAGGGAAGTTCTGACAGCACTGGCTAAGGCCCTATGTAGTTAAATAAATCATGGATGGTGGCGTTGTTCAGTTAGCCACCCTGTGCGGCAATATGCTACCTGGCTATGTCAATGGAAGCCAAATCAAACCGTATCAGATCAAATGACTATATGGCCAGAGTAGCTGTATAAAGTGGGCTTTGTCCACCAAGGAATGTAAGAATGGAAAGCACCACGGTATGCAAAGGAAGGGGTCACAAGTTTGGAAGCTCAGAGGGGTATGCCAAAGGTGTAGACGTAGGTTCAGAATGCAGTAGGTGCGATGGACGTGCAGAATTTCACTGGGCACACAAGAGGTCTGCAGGGAGTGCAGGGGTGCACTGGGTACACAGAAGGTGCGAAAACTAGCCGTTGGAACAGTAACATCGGATAAAAAGAAAAAGTTACTGTTGACTGGAGCGAACGGCCAAAATTTAATGAGGCGATTTCTGGAGATTTTTTACCATTTACTTGACGATAAGTTCCATGTGAATTTTACCCAACTGTTGGTCGATCACAAGGGCTAAAAAAGGAGAAATATTGATCAGAGAAGGGTTCCATATCACTCGCATAGTTTGTACTTAGCATATTTTTCCTTGACGAAATTTTGTTGTAAGAGTTTCTATGCATATTGTGCCCCTTTCATGTCTGAGCAACCTACCCCCTCTAATAGTAGCCACCCGAGGTTGGGATTCATCTTCCGTGCCAGAATAATGGCCACTAATCCTACTGAACCCTCAGAACTAGTGACCTCGGTAGAACAAGAAACTAAGGAAGTAGTGGAGATTGAGTCTGAGGCCAATGAGGTTATCTCCACGCTGAGCCCAGCTAAGAAGAAAGGAAAGGAAAAAGCTCAAGGTTCAGGCAAACCTGCGAAATGGGTTGGGGTGAAGCCCCATAATTCCCCGAGAAATGTAAAATCCCCACAAACGATGCCCCAGGCACGTTCTGCTTATAAAGAGGCCCAGGCCACCGCACCAATCAACTGGTTACCGCCATTTGTTCGGCCACATAGGCCCTTGACACACACACCAAAGAACCTCGACGACCTCATCACCTACCTGCAGATGCCACTGACCCCGGGAGAGGTCCCCGTCCTCAGTGAACCTTTTGGAAGACTCCATGAGATAAAATTTGATGATCATGACTTGGCCAATTTGGAGGCGTTCCCTGAGTTGGCACCTGAGTTATACCTTGACTAAGTTCAGGAAGACGATGGGATAAAGATTTTTCCCATGCGCTGGGTGAGTGGCTTGGCCAATTCTGGGCTCTTGAATTTGCTAAGTATGCCACACTTTGGCCACTACAACATCACAGACCATCTGGCCTGTCAGTTGCTTGCCTTGTTTCATGAGGGCTGCCTATGGACTCAGGATCGAATCCCCATCGACGCTGCGCTCATTCATCGAATTATTGGTCTTCCCTTGCAAGGAACAAACTTGTTGGAGCGCGTTGGAAAGAATTATGAGGGGGAGACTGGTGAATATGTGCATAAAACCTACCATGTGGAGTGCAATACTCGAGGCTTCATGACCAAATCCATCAATGACCCTGGTACGCAGTTGGGTACCATGTTGTTGGCATGCAAGATGATGCAGAAATGTTAGGTCACAACCATCCCTGCATATGTAATTCAGTTACCATGCCAATGCGGGAAAGGGGTCTACTTCAATTAGGCCCAATACTTGTGTGACGAATTTTTGGCCAATGTCTGAGAATCCCAGGATCAAGGACGATCCTTTTGTTACTCTTGGTTGTTTTTTCTCATTGCGTTGGTCACCTGGGAAGCACCTGAGGAATCAGTCTTCCCTAAGCTCACCAAAGACATGTGAGAAGGGGCCTCGTTATACGAACTTGTGGGACTCTAAGGAGGCACAACACATTGAGGACAACCAAGTCTTCTGGGTCCTCTTCCAGAGCAGCTTGGAAGCAACCATCAATTCCTGATCGCGCTTGTCTCCAGCAGTGTATAACAAGTACAAGATCATCGCGACATCTCAAATCACCATGAGCAATGTCCAAATCAGAGAACTCAAGGATAAAGCCTAGTTCTCGCTCCCATATATGGCTGCAGACGAGGATATTGATCGCATAATCGCTACATGGTCTCCATAGTGGAAGATTGGGATAAAAACTAGTACGATGGGCACCGCAAGCACAAGTGCTACAAAAATCACTTCTACCATGACTAAAGAAACTAGCAGATCAAGAAAAGGCACTGAAAAATAAGGGAATGCTGGCTCATAGAAGAATTCACAGTAGAAACAACCCACAGAAAAGGAGGCAGAAGAAGAAACATAGACATATTCACAGCCAGACTTGGGGATGGAAGGATTGGATACAGGAGGTACTGATTTCCCCCGAGGCACGAAGCGGACAAGTGAGCCTGTCAAGGGATCACGCAAGAAATAGCGAGCCATCCGACCAGAACAAGGTACAAGAGTTACACTAACCGAAGATGACCTGGAGCAGATTGCAGATGCGGTCACCTTGGCAGCAAAGGAAAAATGGCTGGCTCTCGAGGAATAACAGAAGACCGTTGTTGATACACTTCAAGCAGTGATCCAATCTTTGCAACTCCAGGTAGATACCTTATAGACTAGCATGACCCAGGCAAGGTCAGCGCCCACGACCAGTAGCGTAGTCGTGGTTACAACCGAAATTCATCCCTATCTGCTGCCTGACGCAACCCTCATAATGAGTCCCCCTGACTTAGGTGTGCAAGTACATGATTGTATAGGAGTGTAGTTAGATCTAGCCTGGATACCTCATGAGTCATTACAGATGCTCCACACTACACTCTTTGAAGAAATCCAGCATCGATATCACCAAGTGCACCATCATCTCCATGTAGCCGAGCAAACGATTGAAGAAAAAGTTGTTGAAGTATCTCAGGCCCAAGCTGCATGCACCCTTGCCTCCGCACAACAGACGAAGCTGGAAAATTTAATTAGTAGACTCTGTGCGGATGTTACAAATGAAATACCAACCATGGATACCTCCTAGGCCAAGATTGAGGGGTTGGTCATAGCATTAAAAGCCTCAAGAATGGAGATTCAGGTGGTCAAAACACAGATGGAACAATAGATCGCAGACTTGCAGGCCAAGTTGCAGCGAGAGACACCGTCGGAGGTACGGGCCCAACGAGCTGTGCTGGTTACTACAACTACAAATGTGATTATAGGATAGGTTTTCCGAAGGTGCCAATTGTTGAATACAACCATGCAGTTATGGACCAAGGTACAGCGTGACTCGATCCTGCGTGAAATCAACCAGGACCTGTGGCAAAAGGAAGAAGCGTTTGAGCAGCTAGAAGCCATGATGCCTACTCTGATTCCTGCTCAATGATCAGCATGACTGCAAACTAGCCATGCCCTTTGAGATGATATCGACAAACTCTACCAGAAGAAGAAGACTCTTAGTGACCGTCTTAAGCCATGGGCTGATGAAGCCCTCAAGCTCTCCCAGTGTATTGATTTCATTTTTAAACAATTGAACCAGACTGTGGAGAGTGTCACAGCCGCAACAGAAGGACCAACTTCCTAGAAGTTGGTAGAGATAGATCAGACTATTGTTGTGAAAATCAAGGGAGTGTTGCCACCATTGATCGATGCAGTCAAGAATCTTTAGGAACGAATGGATAACCCACTACTGTAGTGACTCGGGACGAGTCATAAGATTTTTTTGGGGGACTGTTGGAACAGGGTCCCCTAAAAGCTGCGAATTTCATACCATTTTGAGTATTTTTGTATATTTTTGGTCTTAATTAGTCTAACACAAGGTTTTTTGGGTGGGTCAAAGCCACGAATGCATTGTAATGGGTCAAGGGTACACCAAGAGTCCACAAACCACGGTTTATGAACCATTGGAAGCGTAGGCTACATCGATATAAATAGATGAACATTTTGAGTCTTAAGGTAGGCAAGAATTGAGTCTGATGCTAAGTGTGAATTTTTAGATCTGTTGTTGGGTCGTTAGGGTAAGGAATCCTGCTGGTTGTGTGCGAGGATATCCTCAATCCTATTGTGTGCAGACCCTGCTGGCTGTGTCAGATTATATTGGGTTTTTTATGCTAATATATGTGGATCTGGTTAAGGTCTTTCTATGTTATCTGATCTAATGTATTTATGTTGATGCGATCTATTGGATCTATTACAGATACTGTTTATTACCTATTTATGATGTGAATCTATCTATGTTATGGTATAACTATAATCTTTTGATGATGCGTTATGATAATGTGTGCTGGTAACTGCTGATACGCACATGGATGCGGAAATATTAACTAGATCTATGCATGATATAGCTCTGTATCTTGCGATTATACTGTTAACTACCCTGCGAATAGATTTGTCTGGTGCAAACCTGATAGGTTGCGAATGAGGATCTGCTTGACTTACCTACTCTCTCTCAGGGTGTGGAAACCTAGTTCCATCACCCTCCAATACTACTTCGGGTGAGAATTTGGCCTACGCAAGAAGGTCACTGCCGAAAGGGCTAGTAGTATAGGGGTTTGTTGGCAAACCTTAACCTCCGAACCTGGGTCAGGGCACCTCAAGCCAAGAAAGGGTTTCTATCCTCACTCCATTTTTATCTTCTATGAATTCTTCTCTTGGCAGAAAGAAGCTCTTCTTCACTGCAGTGTTGGGCACCCTATCTTCCCTAATCCACTTGACCCCTAAGGGAAAAGTGGTGATTCTTCTGATTAATTCAGGTGTAATTGTGATATCTAAGCCTGAAAATTCTCAAGCTATCTCCTCATCAAAACCCTTGAGGAGCTCAAAGAAACTTAACCACTAGTGGTTCCTAAAAATCTCCATTACCTGAGGGTGAAATCTTATTCTTTTGATATCAGTGGGCTCCCTTCTGTTAAATCCTCCTCCCATTTTGTGGCTATGATAGGAAGGTGGCTGAATGGTTTTTTTTTAGAGTTATTTGTGAAGTGGTGCCCTAGAGATTATGGTTTCAAACAAACTCATAATACCTTGATTTCACCACTTAATTTCCAATTTATGACTGACTCTGTATAAATTTCATGGAAATTTTACAATTCTGGATGGTGGCAACCACTTACCTCTAACCTATAGTATAATCGTTTTGGAGATGATGGCCTTAGGAGGTAATATCACCTATGAGTGGCGTTGGTTTTCTCTTTTTATCACTGTTGAACCTCCTATGAAGTTTCATGTAGCACTCACTGTTTCCTGTAGCTTGAGGTGTGCACGAAAACTTGGCTTCGATGCTTTTCTCTTCGAAGGATCCTCTAACTTCTCTTTCTCCCACTGCTCTTGAAATTCTAAATGAAGTGAGCATAATGAGCCAAAACTTACCTTTATGGAATCTTAGACTAATTTGAAGCAGAGAGATGACCTGGACTGGGCACGAATTTTCCCCTTTTGGACCGTTGGTCCCACTCTAGTTAATCATTGCCCCTGCCTTGGAATCATGTCCTTGTCCTTGTTAACTCACCCTTGACTGATTTGAATTTCCCAGGTGGCATGTACACTCTACTTCTCATCCACTTTAACTCTACGAGGGTGGCCAAGTTAAATGGCCACCTTTCTGCCTTTTTATTCTCTAATTCTTAACATTAAATCATTTTGACCAATATGAGTGCATAGCGAGAGGTGAAGGGCCATACCCAAGCCTACCTAGTGCCGGTGTGTTGCAAACATTATTTGGTTGAGGGAGCTGGATTTTGGTGACATCCATGTCTATCTTTCTCTTGCTGTGTTTTTTTTTTTTCCTTTTTTTTTTAGTGAGAAACTTGTTTCTTAGTGAGTTGCTTAACCTTTTTATTTTATTTTTTATTCCTACAGGTGCTGCATGGAGGTCCTCAGTTGCCTTGGCTACTGTGTTCAACCTCCTTGAGTCTACTAGTGGTCCCTTGAACTCATTTCCATCAACTATTCCTCATATTTTGATCTTGATGTGCCATGTACAAGCTTGCGACGGGAAACTTTTAAACTTCGTGTAAAAGCCTTTTCTTTGCTTCTTGGGGCTATAGATTTCTTAGAGATGATGCGAAATGGTGTATGGAGGTTAGGGATGGATTGATGGAATTAGTGGAGTGATGGAGAGGTGAGGGTAGATACCCCATGCCAAGGTATAGGTGATCTAACTACTAGTGACACAACATAGGGTTTAGAGAATGAATCCTTGTGCCTGCAGTGAAGTGAGGGTTTCGAGTGGTAGGTATAGAAAAAAAAAATATCATGCACTATTTGAAGTTTAGAAGCCCTTGTGAGAGCTATTTTTATTGCAAATAATTTTCCTGTAGTAGTTACAGGGTTTCTTGTAGCACTATATGAACCTTGTAGCAACTACAAACTTTCCTATATCAATTAAAGTCATGAGAAAAAAAATGAGTTTTCTTCCTACTTGAAAGGATAAATGAGTGAATGGGTGCATACTGAAGTTGTCCATGGAGTGGGTAAGAAAAGGAGAGAGATAATAGAGGAAGAAAACAACTCCATCGGGCCTAAAATGCCTCTGATCAACAACCTACAAAAAAAGGAGTGACTGGGTATAATTTCTTCTTTTTATCTTTTTCTTTTTGTTTTTTTTTCTCTCTTTTTTTTTGAAGGTAGGTGGGTTTCTTCCATAGAGTTTTCCAACCCACAAGCCTACCTTGGGCACCTCAAGGAGATTTTCACCCAACGCTATTTTAGTCTTTGTTTTTTTCTTCTTCTTTTTTGCTCCAAGATTGCCTCATGGAGATTTTCAACCCTGATGTTGGCCTTAGGCGCCTCAGAGAGATTTTCACCCATGCTTCTTTATTTTTCTTTTTTCTTTTTTCTAGGAGGGGGAGGTGTTGGAGACTGTAGAGTTTCCAATGACATACATCTCACTGTTTATGGAATTTATAAACTCAGCCCTAGAAAGGGGATTTTTGTAAACCTTGATCCTATAACCATTGACAAGCAGGGGAATCCACTCCTCATCTATGGTCCTGATCTGAATTACACCATTATCATAGCATTTTTCCACTTTGTAAGGTCTCAACCATCTTTCCATTAATTTTCCTTTGATATCCTTGAACCTTGAGTCAGACAACAACACCCAATATCCCTCTTGAAATATCTTCTCCTTAATGTGCTTCATGCCAGACCTTCCTTTGCAAATGAATCACTTTTCTGTGAAGGAGAGACCGCATCCTAAACTCATCCAAACCATTTAATTGCAACAACCTTTCTTGTTGGGCCTTTGTGATATACAAGTCTAACTCGGCTACCATCCTCAAGGTGTTGAACTCAAACTCAATTGAAAGCAGAGAATTTTTCCCATAAACCAAGTCATAAGGAGTGAACCATGTTGTTTTCTTCCAAGTGGTATTGTAGCCCCAAGTGGATTTTACCAATCTGTCCCCCTAATATTTTCTGCTACTGCTCACAACCTTGGTGAGGATATTCTCCAAGGCTCTATTGGTCACTTCCACTTGGCCATTTTCTTGAGGATGGTAGGCAGTGGAAGTCATATGCTTTATCTTGTGCCTCCTCAAAATATTTTGAATGAGATGAGATGTGAATTGAGCCCCCTTATCAGTGACTACCTGTCTCGGGCATTCAAACTTGTAGAACACATTCTCTCTCAGAAATTCTGATACCTTCTCCTCAGCTACTACCTTCAAAACCCTTATTTTATCCCATTTTGTCAGGTAGCTAGTGCAGACTATGATATACTTTTTATGCCCAGATAATGGGACCAATGAAGTCCATGCCCCACTTTTCAAATGGCTCTAGAGCCACCTGAGGGTGAAAGTGCATCACATCCCTTTGTGTAGGTTTCCCCATCCTTTGGCACTTTTCACACCTACTAGTGTATCTCCTAACATCTTGGTGAAGCATAGGCCAATAGTAACCTGCCTACCGTTAGAGTCAGTATCTTCATCCCTCTGTCAGAGATCAGATCTCTCTTGTTGCATTTCATTCTAGGTGTCTCACTCAGTTCAGTCAGCTGCATTCCATTAGGAGCATGGATCATCTGATGGTAGGGGCTTGTCACTCATATCCCTCATGTCTTGTACCTACTGGCCTCTTTTTATTCATTAAAATCATGTACAGTCATGTTTGGTCTCAATGTTAGCAAAGAGTCATTTTAGGGCTTTTAGTCTCATTAGGCCTAGAATTTTATTAATCAGGTCTCAAAATGCCTAATAATGGTCAGGAGGCACATGAGGAAGCTTGAAATAAGGTTTCAGTGCAAAAATTTCATCATCATAATGTTTGATAATGATTTTTCATCAAAACTCTGTTTTGAAGAAAAATAGTCTATTTCAGCTTTATGTAATAAATGCAATGTAATTTTCAAGTTTTTCAGTTGTAATAACACTCCACTCGCAACCCTGGTCGCCTTTGCCAAAGCTCCATGCCATCCATTCCCTGCAAGACAGACAGAAACTCATTATTCAGTCAAAAGCACAAAGGAAACAAAACAGAGTTGTTAAAAGTGAAATGTCAAAGTTCACAACATTATAAAGTGGGTTTTTCAAATGCAAAATTTAAATCCTTGGCATATAAGATATTTTCAAGTTTAAAACTTCATTTGTGTGCCAAGAGACAGCAGTGAGCGAAGGAGAACCCGTGAGGAATGAAGGAAGAAGTTTAAAGGGCAGATTGTGTTGAAGTTGCAGAGCGCGGCGCATTGGGTAGCCGGCGCGATGCATCGGACGAGCACAGCGCATAGGGTCGTTTCCCTGTGTGTAGATTTTCTCCTGCGTGGCGCATTGGAAGGGTGCGGCGCACTGGGTTGGTTGCACGGTGCATTGGGCTGGAACACAAGTTTTTTTCCATTCCTTTCAATCATCAAAATTTGCTTGGTCTCTCCTTGTTCGAGTAAGTCAAAGTCACTTTCCCATTGCTCATAACAAGTGTTTGGTGTTGATATGAGAATTTAAATGAAAAACTCAAACCATATTGTCTTGTTTAAGAATGCTCCTAGGGTTTTAAAATTGATTTTGTGCCAAATATTCCCATTTCTCCACCTTGTTTTTCCCTTATTGTTTGTATCCTCACAACAACCCATTTCCTATTCACTTTATATCCCCAAGTCAATCATCCCTATCCCATTCCCATTGTCCCTTTCCCACTTGTGAATTTCCCTCAAATCCAAAGTTATCCCAAAAAACTAAATGGCTGTCCCTAAAACTTTAATACACGGATTTCAAGTGGCAATTTCAATCTTCAATTGGTAATAATCCATTATTCCCACTATCCTATTCCTCCATATCCCTTCCATATTACCACATATTTGGCAATCTAATCAAAAACACCAAAATTGTCATTTTAATACAAGACAACATAGACCTTGCATAGACCTTGGACATCATGGAGACATATACTGATACATCCTATGACTGAGATAGTGATTCCACCACTAAACTACATGCACCTAGAAGGCCTCATAAGAGTGGAAAACATGTGAGAGAGGAGCCCACCTCATTGGCTGAATTACAGGCTTGTCCACTTGCCATGGCATGTTTTCAACAGCAGTTATGTTATCAATTTTGTGAAATGATTACTAGGGTCCATTATCATTAGGAGCTGGCTCGTTTGTTTGTGTTGCATTTACATGATGGTCAAGTCACCCTTGCCGGTGTAACATTCACTTTAACACCGGAAACTATCTCTCAAGCAACCGAAATGCCAAATGTTGGAGAACAATGGAACAGAAGACAGCAGGTGGACAGAGTGCATTATGAACCATATATTAGGCCTAGCTTTGTGAAACAACTCAGCAGAGTGTTTCCTTTCTGGTTCCTAAAGGATTCCTATGCACCTCTGATGAAACTTATTATCAAATATTTCAGTTGTGAGGGCCGGTTTTCATTTCTTTATGCCTATCATATCAGGTTATTGATGCATTTTACCAGGGTGAGGATGATGAACCTCCCTTATTTCATGTGCTAGAATATTGAGAGAATGACCACTCTCGTGCAAAGGAAAACACCTGAGCAGCAGTACAACAGTATTTATCACTATGCACTCATTAAGATCGTGGTTGTGCATCAACTCGGCTTGCAGGGTATTTCATGGGAGGATTTCATTTCTAATGATTTCTTGACAACTCCTCAGGTTCCTATGGAGGTTTTTCATGATGCAGGTGAACCTTCATATCATCATCAGGGTCAGGAGATAGAGACTACTAGTGTGCCGATGTATGTCACTTATCAGAGAGGCACTAGAGGATTATTTGCAACAGCCCGACGAGTATTATATCCACCTGGGGTGGAAGGGGTCTCGCTTCCTACATCATCAGCATAGGTACAGGTACAGGAAATAATTAAGAGGCCCATGCAAGATGAGGGTCCTTCAGGAGGCCAAGATACAGGTTTCATACTCATTGATGAGGATTTGAGCTCTCCAAGCTCAAAGTTGAGAGAGACTATTCAGGAGCAGAAGGCGGAGATAGACACTTTGTACATCAAGTTGCAAAGAGCCCAATGGATTATCAACTACCTTGAGCAGCGAAAAAAACAATTGGAATATCAGCAAACTATCATGGAGTTGCAAAACATCCGTGAGAACCGGCAAGCTGCCCAAAGAAGCCAAACCGAGATGACATCCATTGAGCGAGAGATTGAGGCAGATCAAGAGACTTGGCTTGAGAGGGTCGATATTCATCCGGAGAAGCTATTGGAGAAGGCAAAAAAGGAAAATAACATGCTAAGGCACATGAAGAATCATTATTGGGCGAGGAATCATGTTTGCAAGGCACGAATCTAGATCCTGAAGGCGAAGTTAAAGAGGGCATTAAAGCATCGCAAAAGGCATGATAGACTCCAAATATTGGCTGAAGCTTCTTTGGCCTAGCATAGCACTTGATGGTGGACAGTCAGCCCAAATTTCAAGAAATTTGGGACACATTTTTTCAATTTTGAAATTTTTGGCCTTAACACAGATTTTCCTTCCCGACGTGTCGCGCCACTTGGCGCGCGCTTATAATTGGTAGCTCGTCTTGGATAAAACTTAATATTTCTAGATTTTTCATGAAAATTTAAGCATTCCTACCCATTACCTAGATATTTTGACAAGTTTTTGGTTGCCGGAAGGGTCAAAAACACCCTAAAAATGACCTTTCTGCCCTCTTTTGGACACACAGGAAGCAATGTTGGGAAAACTCATTTTTGGAGGGGTAAATCGCAACCAAATTCAGAAATTCCACTTGAGTTGGAAATCAGACTGGTAGATCCTTCCAACAAGCTATCCTACACTCAATTTGGACTCCGGTAAGACCCTAAAAATCAGCTCCAAAGTGGCATGACGCATAGAGATTTCAGGCGCGGCGCATTGGGAATTTTGGCTCAGTTTTCACTCAGTAACTCATTTTTTCGCCTAGTTTTGGCCAGTTTGACTTTTTTATCTCCAAATGTAAATCTCTTGATGTAACTTGATGTAATTTCATGGTTTTTTATGTAATTTTGAAAAAATTTCACTCATGTAAGTAGATTCATTCACCAAAAAGTGAATTGTAACTGAATGAATCAGTTTCCTATCTTATAGAGGCAAGCTGTTCCACTGCCTATTTTCTAGTTATTAGTTTAGATCTTGTTGAAAAAACTCCTAAAATAGTGAGCTCAACCCCTAGAGGCATGTGGATGAGTTATTCTTGTCTATATCTTGTAGTTTCTCAGTCATTTTCAGGGTTGGACACTTGGGATTGCTTTGAGCTTCATTGTACATTTCATCTCTACATTTTGGCAAAGGAATAGACCAGGCTTTGCAACACTCTTTGGGATCCATGTGGCTCTATTATTTGATGGTTTGTTTCTCTCTGTGATTGTAATTTTATTGATGTTTAATGTTTATCATTTTCCTTCTTATTTCTTCTTAAGTTAAACAAACAAGTAATAAAGGTGGAATTCATTAAATTTGCAGTGCTCTACCTTGAGTTTTGTTTAATTTTCTATGTTTTAAAATGTCTGAAGAGGATTCCTGAAAGCCTCTTTCCCGCTTCAACTCCTCACCAGTCTAATCTATCCATTTCATTCAATTTGAAGCGTCAAAACAATTTCCTTTCTTGCCCCATTCAACTCTCTGCAAAACTAATCATTTCTCAGACCCAAAATCTACCTTTCCCTTTGATCCAACAAACACCCTCAAAATCAAATTCAACTCTTTTACATATATACCTAGCCTAAAATCAGCCTTTATTCAAGTCATCTCAAGCCTCAATGATCATTTTTTGCTGAGATTGACGAGGAGAGAGCCCTCTCCCGATCTGGTAGGGCTAGCTACCAGATTAAGCGTGGTTTGATGTTACCCTAGACTCTGCCTTCCTTCAGCCTGAGGTAGATTTAGGCAATAACATAGTGGCGACCATACTGGGGAAAAACAAAATGGTTTTCTTGTTAGTGTTATTCATTTTATAAGCTACAGACGAAACCTGAAGTTATGCCAGGTAGCCTTCGAAACGCTCTTGCTTTGCATTAGCGAAAGTAGATAAACGCTGCTTCCATCAATCTTTGGTCTAGTTTTATAAACATAAAATTTAACTTGCAAATTGCCCCAGTACATGTATCAAGTTAGATCTGATGGTTGATGGTGGACAATGATCAAACACCGCAAGGCTGAAATCATTCACCTGGCGACTCAAGTGTCGAAGAATCCTAAGGTTTAGAATTTTTATGGCGACTTTACTCTTCAAGAATCAGTAGCCTGAGGAATTTCTTAGTGAATTCATTCTTATCAAAATGGTTTCACTGGATCAAAGGTATGCTCCCATGAGTCGATATCACATTCCAAGTTTTCCAAATAAAATTCCTAAGGTAGATTGGCAAAGGAATTTGCCTACGTTTAAAGATGATGATAAGAAGGATGCTGCTTTACATCTGGTTAGATTTCACATACATATTCGCAAGTTGAAGGTTGATTTTCCTGAAGATTGCTTGATGAAGATATTCATGGCCACTCTGGAAGGTGAAGCCTGATCTTGGTATGAAAGTTTTTCACCTACTTGTATTTACTGTTTAAAGGATTTTCATACCATGTTCTTTGAAAGGTATAAAGAATCTTATCCATCCTTAACTTTAGTTCAGAACTGTTGTAGCCATGTTCATAGTTTTATTGAAAATCTTGAAAAATTTTATGAAGATGATGACTTCATGGATGATGAGATCATGGAGGCTCTGCACGAAAATCCATTTCAGCAGCATAAAGAGAACTTAGAAGATACTCATTAATATGCTCAGGAAACTTTGTAGCAGGATCAAGATCTTAGTACAATGGAAAATGATGAAAGAGAAGGTTTTGTTTCAGATCTGTCCATAGAAGAAGACAATATGCAGGAAAGTCAAGTTTCAATTTCAGAATGTGATAAAGTCAAGTCAGCTATTTTAGATCTAGATTCAGATCGTTGTTACACAGTAATTTGTCACCGTCCCTACCATTCCCCATCCCACACAATGGAGGACCCATTATGTGACCTGTGAGTAATGTCATGTCTTGAAACCATCATCATTGCATTCCTCTAAACATGAGCTTCAATTGCCCTAAAGACATCTCCTTGCAAAAAACCATGAAAACATCTCCTTTTGCATTGGCACGGGCAGACAGTTCATCACTCGCGCCAATGGGGAAAATCCTGTAAAGAGGCCGCGCCAACTGGCGCTCTATCCCAGAGTCACAGTCGCGCCAGCCAATTTAAGGAGTGCTTTTTAAATAAAGATTACGAAAGTTGTGTTTCAACCAACTCAGAAACCATTGCCTATCTTGAGTTGGGAGGTTTGGCTATGGGAGTTCTATGGAAGGGAGGTGGTTTTCCACCTTTCATGGAACCTTCCTTGATGATAGGGCCAATCCCACAATAATAGGGATCCCAACTCCCTCCTTCCCCATCTATAAAAGCTTGTCTATTGCCATTGCAAGCTAGTCTTGAAGTGCCTAAGCTTTGAATCTCCAAATTCCCAAGAGCCTTTGTGTTGTAAGAGCCCTCTTTCTTCCCTTAAGGCTAGCTCAAGTAAGGAGACTATCGTCGAGAGACTCTAGAGAGGCTTGCCCTTTCCCTAGCGAGCTTTGCGAGACGTGAACAACTGGGGACCCTTCCGAAGGAGACCACGGCATCAGAACATTGGTTGTACTCTCTTTCGATTGCTTATTAATGAATGACTACCGGTTATGGTTCCACTCTGTTTTTCACTTATGTTAATAATGAGTTATATCCTTTCTAACTGATATATAGTTGCGCATTCTGGATTTTATGCTTGTATTCGTGTTGTTTCGTGCATGTGCAAGTGTCCATTCATGGAGATCGTGGGGATCGTGATCTGCCGAGGCTGAGGAACGGGAACGCTGTCTCTTCTACGAATCATAGCACTGGACTCCAGGTAGGCCTCCATCGTTGGCTTATTCATTCGCAATTAGGAACTTGCGCTGTAGCATTTGATGATTGTTGCTAGACCCCTGCTGGGCTAGTAGGGATCGCCTCTGTCCGCAAAGGGGATATACCTCCTCAAAAATTTGGCGACTCTGCTGGGGTCTTCACGGAGATCGTGGGGATCGTGATCTGTCGAGGCTGAGGAATAGGAACGTTGTCTCTTCTACAAATCATAGCACTGGACTCCAGGTAGGCCTCCATCGTTGGCTTATTTATTCGCAATTAGGAACTTGCACTGTAGCATTTGATGATTGTTGCTAGACCCCTGCTAGGCTAGTAGGGATCGCCTCTGTCCACAGAGGGGATTTACCTCCTCAACAATTTGGCGACTCCGCTGGGGATCCGTCTAGTTTCCACTGTCTCATTTGGGTTGTCTCGTTTTGATTGTTTTATGATTTTCCTTGCTTGGTTAGCCTTCTGGGTTGGGTTCTTTTGTTGTTTTTGTTTCTTGGTTTGCTTAGTTTACATTGATCTGCTTCTGGAGTAGTTCTTTTTTATTTTTGGCTGAGAAACTCGACTGGCGCGCTTTTTAGCCCGACAGTCGCGCCAATTGGCACATGTTGCTTTTGTATTGCCCACGCCAATTGCTTGTTGGCGCCAGTTGTAGCCTTACAGTCACACCACTCCTATAGGGTATTTGAGTTTGCTCAGTTTTGAGCTCTCTAGATCTGGTCAGTGTTTTTATTCTTGATTTTTCGACTACCTGAGTGTGTTGGAGTACTATTTGACTAAGAATTTGCCTTCATCCTTTGGTTGTTTGCTTTTCTCCATCGATTTCACGTTTTAAGCCCTAGGGCATCTAGTGGCTTTGTGTATCGAGCCCTCCTTGGGAGTTTTGGTGTTTCGTCTATCCAGTCAACTCTCTGATTGCTCCTTCGCATTCTCTTAGTAGTTGTTCACTGTTTTGTTGCGATTTTTGGGTGATTGCTCGTTTCTTCATTCAAATTTCGTTTGGTCTTGCTTTGGACCCAGATCACATGGTCCATTGGAGCCTTTGAGTCTTTTTCTTGGTTTTGAGAGACTTTGGTCGATTTGAGATCTGATTGTGGTGTCATTGAGTGAAATTGGTTTGTTTTGCTCTCTTAATATCGTTTCTCAAGTTGTTCCATTTGTTTTCAGTTTGTTTAGTGCATCTAGCTATCAAACATTGAAAATTTAAAAAAAAAATCTCTTTTGCTTTTGGTTGATTAGTGCAAATTGTAACCTTTTCAATTTTACTAGTGATTAGTGATTTGAATGAAAAGTTTTCAACTTCATTAGTTGCATTAGAGATATCATTGCTTGTCTTCCGATGATTTTGTTTGTGTAAAAGCTCTCAACTCTGCTGTAGCTAGTTTTCATCGAACGAAATGTTGTACTGTGGCATGTAGCTTTGCATTTAGGAGTCTTTTAAGACATTACATACGATAGGGCCTGAAAACTGAAACATAATTGAAGATCAACCATAAAATTTATTCAATTAACCTAAGGCAGCATTGAAATCTAACGAAGCACATTTAGAGGTATAGGCTAGAGACGTGTTCCGGCGTCTTTAAACCTAGCAGCTGTCGCTCGCCTTTTGCCTTTAGACAGCACTAGTACGGACTTGTGCTCCCCGTACCGTCGCGTATATAAAGGGAGACCCCTCTAGGTTTTCAATTTTTTATCCATAGGAAGCCGAGTCTGCTGCCCTATACCCGTGATACACCGAACACAGCATTCGGGGAGATTGCCTGCACGTACAGAAAGTCCTTGGTCGATTTCTGTTTCATTATTGAAACCAAGGTGTATATTGCAGTTCACGGTTATTTGGTACACCCTTTCTGCCTAGTATTCCTGAGTAGTCATTTGAGCTTTTTTGACTCCTTAAACTTGAAAATATCGCCAAGCGCTTGTCCTTTCATGCTTGTGTCAAATCTGAAAGAGATAGAGTCATCTTTTATTGATTCTCGACTCTTAAAACATGAAACGGTAAAGTTTCTTACTTTCAAATGTGGTAAAAAATTAATCACCCACGATTACACGCCCTCTTAGATATTGCTTGTTGACCATTTGATCATGTGTCCTGACTCTTTTTCAGCCCGTGTGTGTGTTTGTCTTTTCTTCTCTTGTTGTTTGCCACAGTGGTGGAACCCTCGATTTCGTCTACTGGTAGTCCTTACACGGACGATTCATCAGAGTTTTTCCAATCCTCTGCTGAACCGCAGCAGCCTATTGTTTCCGAGTTTCCTGACGGGGGACTGGTTCTTTCTGAGCAACCCTTTGGGGGACCGGTTGAGTTCGATTGGCCCTTTTTGGACCCTGTGTCTGAATTGAGATTAGGAGCTGATTTCCTTTCTCTTACATCGGGTTTGCCTTTTGTTGCTGCTGTATTTCCTCCTAGTCCTCACCGTCTCTTACGAGATCTAACGGCAGGATCAACCATGAGTGATTCTGGTGAGGAAATCCCAACGTCTGGTGAAGACTATCAGCTCTTCCCACGAATATTGTTTCCGGGAGACAACTCTGAACTGGCTGACATGTCCACAACCAGTCCCTCTTTACCGCCAGGATACAGGTCTTTGGGTCAGATCATTTTTGCCGCAGCCTCTATGGGAGTGTCAGCTCCTTCTCCGAGGCCAGCTGCTCCTACACCCGGGGTGTCTCCTCAGACGCCTGTTACCTCTGTACCCATTTGGCCCACTGTTTGTGTGGCCGCCTCTTCTCCTGTTGTCACAGCACCCTCTGCTAGGGCTATGCCAACTCCAGAAGATATCTATCTAGCCACTGCTATACCGGAGAACATCTCTCCGGAGGATTATTGGTTGTCTCTGCAACAGCCGAACCCCGAGGTTGGACCATCCTCCCAAGATCCCTACCGCTCTTACTTTTCGCACTATGCACAAGATGGTACACCCGTGTATGCTTTTCCAGGTCAATATGATGAGCACGGGGACATTTTACGTCTGCCCGCTCCTGAGGCTTTCCTCCATGCTCAAGGTTTACCTCATCACCAGGCTTATAACCCGCAAGGGAAACCTTTCCAAGGCCAACCTTCGGGCCAACCTGGCTATCCTTATGACCCACAGGGGCAGCCCATCTAGGGCTATCCTGCGGGCCAGCAAGGGCCATCGTACAGTCCGCAAGGACAGTATTACAGCCCTTCTGGTCAACCTGTCCAGCCTCAGCCGGGGTACCAACCGGGACCGGTCTATGGTCCTGGGGGGAAAATCCAGCCTTCCCCACCAATGCAACCGTAGTATCCTGTTGTTTCTAACGTTGCGTATTAGCCAGGACCATCCTATGGTTCTGCTTCAGGTCAAACTGGTTTCTAGCAACCACCTGGCCCTATTCCTCCACCAGGCCAACCGGCTCATCCGGTACAACCCGGTGTTCCGCCTCCAGGCCAACCGGCCCATCCGGTACAACCTGGGGCTCCTTTAAATCCAAGTCATCCTATGCAACCGGTGCAGCCTGTCTATCCGGGTCAACCTGGTCACTCAGGTCAGCCCTCTCAGTCGGGTCAACCTGTTCACTCAAGGCAGCCCACTCATTCCATCAACCCTGCACAGCAGCCGGTTCATTCAATGTTGCAGCCAAATCAACAGCTACGTCCTACTTATCAGGCTCTGCAGGGTTCCACTTTTCAGCAGCCTACTTATCCTCAGGGTAGTTATTATCCTCATGGTCAGTCTCAACCGAACTATAACCACCCCAGAGGCTCTCAGTATTATCCTCCTCCACCCGGTTTTACCTACACTCAGCAGCAAAATCCAAATGCTACTTATACAGGGCCGACACATAATCAGGGTCCGTACCCTGGTTATCAAGCCCCACACTCTAGTTACCAGCATCCAAATCAGTCTGGTTATACGACCTACGCCCCCTATGGTCAGAATCCTACAGGACAGAACCCATGGGGGCAAGGATATTCACAACCATTGTGGAGTATGGGTACCGAACCTCATCCTGGGCCTGGCATGGTAGTTAATCCACCATTACCGTTCCTGGCTACCTTGGAGCTGCCGGATGTTTCAAAATTGACCAATGATCTGATTTTACATAATCCGTATTGGCCTCCAGTTCCCACCAAGATACCTGGTGATTGCCCCAAGTTTGAGGGAAAAGCTGGAGAGGACCCCCAGGCACATGTGATGACGTATCATCTTTGGTGTTCGTCTAACTCTTGGGTCGACGATTCGATCCGTTTGCGCCTCTTCTGGTGCACTTTAACTGGAGCTTCTACTAAATGGTACATAGAGTTACCCCGTGGCATTTTCCAAGATTTCAATTCTTTAGCCATGGCTTTCCTCACGCATTTTCAGTTACCGGTTCGGTATGAAGCCGGGACGCACCTCCTGACTTCCCTGAAGCAGGTTGAAGCCACTCACATCTCTGATCACATTCATGAGTGGCGGCGCCATCGTAGACTGATCAAGTTTCACATACCTGATCAGATACTGACTCAATGGTTCACCACCTCCTTCGTGAATAAAATCGCTCAAGATATTGCGATGGGAGCGTGTGTGACGGAGGAACAAGCCATTGCGCATGCCCAATATCTGGATCTTGTGTATTCTCATTCCGGCACGCTTTATGATATCTTGACTGATGCTCCACAGCCTGGAACCTCTAAGGCTCTGCCTACCCCTGCGGTGGATGGTGTCATTGGTTCTGTCTCTCACAATTCGAAGAAATCTTCGAATGGGAAGCAAAAGTCTAATTCTTCCAACAATACTTCTACTAATTCCGCCCCGTCCGATTCTGGAAAAACCGCGGAGGTGAATGCCATTCAGGCCAATCCTACGGAGAAATCCTCCAAGGGGAAGAAGAAGGGCAAAAGAAAATCTAAATCTGACGCCCCGAGGCCAGAATCTAAATCTCGCACTGAGGATGGCTCCCAGCGTAAACCGAAGTATCCTTGCCTCATTTGTGAAGAGGACCATTATACTAAGGATTTTCCACGACGATCCGAAGTTAGTCAACTTCTCAAGGGCTCAAAAGGACCTCCAGTAGTTCTAAAAGATCCATTCCCATCTCAGCAGACCCAGATGGTTGAACAGTCGTCACCATCTGCACCATTTGGGTCCCAAGTTTTCATGGTGAAAAGTGTTGCACCTATCTCTGTCACTACGCAGTCGAAGGATTACAATGAATCGCGGCAGACACTTGGGAAGGCAGTTGCGGATGGACCGCCTCCCCCACCTGCCTCCGGTTCGTTGGAAATCGAGAAGCCGACTCCTGAACCCATTGTGAAGCCACCTTCTAAAGGTGTTCTTCGAAGATCTTCTTATAATCCAAACGCTCGTGCCGCTCAACATTACAGCATTGTTGAGGATTTGGCACAGGTGCCATCTACTATGTCTGCACTTGAGGTTCTTCAAAGTTGTCCTTCACAACAGAAGGCTTTACTATCTGCAATCGGTGGCATTGATCCCGCCGACTCGAGTCTTCTCACCTTCGATTTGGAGAATTTCACTCCCCGGCTTCCACATCAAATCGCTCTTGTCATTCAAGTCAGGATTAACGGTCTAAACATCCATAGGGCCGTAGTAGATGAAGGTGCTTCTACTTCCGTTATGTCATCCGCTTGCTGGAAGGCCATTGGCTCTCCAGCCCTTTTGTCATCTCCCAATGCCCTTGAGGCATTTGATGGTCGGGAATCTAAACCCCTGGGTGTTCTCGAGAGTTTAGCGATCACATTACAGGGGAAGACTGTCAACGTGGAAGTAGAAGTGGTTGATGCCAAACTCAACTACAACATACTTCTTGGCCGCAACTGGACCCATGCCATGCTATGCGTGCCATCCACCGTCTTTCGATTCATTAAGTTCCCTCACGAGGGAAAAATTGTCACGGTAGATCAGTTGTCATTTTTCACCTCTACCTCTGAGAACAACGTGCCATACGTGGATCAGATTCCAAATCCCCCAGACAATGTAGGACCTGGTCTCTTCAAAGACCCAGTCCTCATGGGTATTTTCCCTGCACCACCACCGCACACTGCTCAAGTTAACATGATTTCCAGGTCCGATGACACCTGGCTTATTCCTACGCCTGAGTAGGTGTATGAGTTTGGAGAATCAATGCCTTTGACTCCAGTAGAGATCAGCTACTGTGAAATTGTTGCCGCATCTGATCCTCCACCTCCTCAGCATGCTCCTCTGAGCATGGCTCTTGACGTCTACTCTCAATCCCCCTGGCTTGGTCAGGCCGATTCACCTGATCCTCTCAAAGAGACTTTTCTTTCCGATGAAGCCATCATTGAAACTATGTCTCTTGAGGAGCTGCCTTGGGGCGATGGACATCATCGCTCCTCGTTTATGCCCAGCTTAGGGGCAATGACTGACTGTCTAGAGCATTATGCTACTCAGGTCCCTACCCCTCCTCTTCAAATGCCTATCTTGACGCACGAGGTTTTTTTGGAGGGTAACCTGGGTAACATTACTCAAACCATCCCGATCAACATCTCCGTTAAACCGGGGATCGTTGAGAACATTCATGTGGGTGTGACTTGTTCTCCCGATGAGATTCAAGTCTATACTGAGCTTTTTAAGGAATTCAGAGATGTTTTCGGGTGGTCCTATGAGGAAATGACAGGGATTGATCCCAGTATTGTAGTGCATGAGATTCCAACCTACCCTGGTGCGAAGCCCGTGCGCCAATGTTTAAGCCCCATGCATCCTCGGAAAGTTGCCGCCATCAAGGCAGAAGCTGAAAAACTTCTGAACACGGGCTTTATTTATCCCATCCCCCTCATACAATGGGTGTCTAACATTGTCCCTGTCGATAAAAGGCAGGGTACGATTAGAGTCTGTGTTGATTATCACGACATCAATCGCGCCTGTCTAAAGGATAATTATCCCACTCCGTTCATAGACCAGATCATCGAAGAATGTGCCGGAAGTGAGATCTACTCCCTAATGGACAGTTTCTCAGGGTATAATCAAATCAATATTGCACCTGAGGATCAGCACAAGACCACATTCATCTATCCGTGGGGTACTTTCACGTATAAAAAGCTCCCGTTCGGCTTGAAGAATGCTGGAGCCACTTTTCAGCGTGCAATGTCCTACGCTTTTCATGACATTCGCCACATCGTTCAAACTTATCTGGACGACTTGCCAGATCATTCAGCTAAGCGAGAGGACCATCCTGAACATCTCTTCCAGATCTTTCTTCGTTGCAGACGCTACAACATTAGGCTTAATCCTCATAAGTGCGTCTTTGGCGTGGATTATGGCCGTCTTTTGGGATTCATAGTCTCGAAAGACAGGATTCGCCTTGACCCTTTAAAGGTTGAGGCCATTATTAATCTCCCATCACCCTCCTCCCTGTATCAGTTACAGAGTCTGCAAGGGAAAGTGAATTTTCTTCGGCGCTTTATCCCGAATTATGCCGAGGTGGCCAAAGGATTCACTCGTCTATTAAAGCAGAACGTTCCCTTCCACTGGGATGAAATCACTCAGCAATCCTTTGAGAAGCTGAAGACGTTGCTTGTCAATGCTCCGTTGCTTCGTCCTCCAGACTATCACCGCGACTTCACTTTATATCTCGCCGCCGCATTTAGCACCATAGCCATGGTCTTGGTGCAGGATGACAATGACGGTAATGAACATGTTGTTTATTATCTGTCACGGAACCTTCTCGATACAGAAACGCGTTATCATGTCGAGAAGTTGGCGTTAGCAGCAGTACATGCTCTGCAGCATTTTCGCCATTACATCCTTTTGCATACGATAACAGTGGTTTCAGACTGCAACCGTATGACGTACATTCTCTCTAGACAATTACTGGGGGGCAAGTACTACAAATGGATTGTTATCCTGCAGGAGTTTGACTTACATTTCACTACCACTAAGTCAACGAAATCACTGGTTTTCACGGATCTTATATGCTCTCTCCCTACAGACTCTGCTCCCTCACACTCTGAAGACCATATACCGGACGAAACACTTTTCCTCATCAGTACTCGTGACCCTTGGTACGGTGATATAATTGTGTATCTTCAGACCTCGACATTTTAGTCTGAGTTGGATAAAGCTGCTCGCCGACGGATTCGGCATCAGTCCCAGCCCTACCGTATAGTAGGAGATACCTTATACCGCATTGGAGTAGATTCGGTGCTCCGGCGGTGCCTAACCTTGGAAGAGGCTGAAAAGGTCCTAAATGACTGCCACAGTGGCGCCTGTGGTGGACATATGTCCGGGTATGCTACTGCCTAGAAGATTCTGCGAGCAGGTTATTTCTGGCCTTCCATATTCAAAGACTGTATTACTGCAGTCCGTAAATGTCATGCGTGCCAGATATTTCAGCGCAAGATGCACGCGCCGCCTCTCCCTTTGCATCCCATTATTACCGTCGGCCCTTTTGCAAAATGGGGCGTGGATTTTATGACGTGTAACCCTCACTCGTCCGGGGGGCACGCGTATATAATTGTCGTCGTCGACTACTTCACCAAGTGGGCCGAGGCGATGCCTACACTAGCTGCTGACGGTAAAACGACTGCTTTATTTATATTCAACCACGTTATTACACGGTTCGGGGTTCCTCAAGCCATCGTCACTGATCACGGTACTCATTTCCTAGATTATATGATGGTAGAGCTGACTTCAAAGTTGGGCTTGCGTCACGACAGCTCAACACCATATTACCCTCAGGCGAATGGTCAAGTTGAACCAGTGAACAAGGTTCTGGTCACTATGCTTCAACGAACAGTTGGTATTCACAAATACAATTGGCATCTCCAACTGTTCTCAGCTCTCTGGGCATACCGAACATCTGCTAAGAGTGCAACCGGATTCACACCATTTCAATTGGTGTACGGTCTGGAAGCAACTCTTCTGGTTGAATGCGAGATTCCTTCTCTGAAATTAGCTGTGGAACTTCTACCTGATACTTCTACTGAGGAAGAACGTCTTCTGTATCTGGAATGGTTAGATGAAACCCGTCATCTGGCTGCTTTGATCATTGAAGCACAAAAGAATAGGGTCAAAACTCATTTTGATCAATTTGTTTCCCCCCGTTCCTTTATCGAAGGAGACCTCGTCCTCCTGTATGATCAAGCACATGACAAGCTTGGAGCCGGTAAGTTCCAGCCTATGTGGCATGGGCCCTATATAGTAAAGTGCGTTTTGAAAAATGGGGCCTACGAGCTTATAGATTATGAAGGAGTTCTGCTGGCGCAGCCCAGGAATGGGCTATACCTTAAAAAGTACTATGCCTGAAGTGATTTCTTGGTGTGGTATGTGTACATAGGTGTGTGTTTTCATTTGTGTGCATGTATGGTGTGGTGTGCCTTGTAAACATCTTTCTGTTGATCGGGTCTTCCTAGTTGTGCAGATGTCTATTCATCCATTTGTTGGTTTCGCGGATGGTGCCTCCCGCAGTACCAGGAATCTGTCTTCAGCAGCCTAGGTAATCTATGATCCTGCTGGTGAGTTGGTTAACCTGCAAGGTGTGTGTCTAGGACGTTCTACGAACAACATCATGGAATATAGTGTTGTGTTAGAATTATTAACCGAGGCAGTTAACCTTGGTATCCGTGAATTGCTTGTGTATCTAGATTCGCAACTTGTTGTGTTACAGCTGAACGGACACTATTTGGTAAGAAACCCGTCCATTTTACGTCTGTATCTGCGTATTCAACTACTGGAAAGGAATTTTGACTACATTACATATCAACATATACCCAGGCATTTGAATACATTAACAGATACAGTAGCAAATTTGGTATTAGACAGACATTTGCACAATTTGTAAATCATCATCACATGTAAAGAAAGATACATCCAGAAATAGATATGCATATATATAGATATCAAAATGTTTACATAGAGTGTGTCACATAAAGTCAAAAAATATACATAATCATCTTAAGTACATCCGGAGACGACATGTCTCTCAAAAAATATGTGTGGTATAATCCCTAAGAGCTAATCTGCATGGTGCTCATGATAACATGTAACTGCACGAACTAAGCATCTCAGAATTCGGTGGATCCAACTTGGAACTCCCACCGTATGATGCTGGTATGCCATCGGTACATCCGCCAGCCGAGCATAGTCTGGGATCCCTCGGGCAATGCCCTTGAGATTCTGGATCAAATCCTCCCCTCCTGTGCCCTCTCCCTGAGGATCAGGGGCGAGATGAGTCCTCCGCGAGATTGGAGACATTCCAGCTGGTCTCTCAGGGCCCACATCTGCATACATATATAAAATGTGTTAGGACGAATGTGTATTAACAAAAACATAACAACATAAAAAATCAAAAAACATGAGGTCTTACCCAACTCCTCATCCCAGTCATCTCCTTCTGGCAGTGGGAGATCTGGGTCTCTGGTGAATTCAATTCCTGCATATGGCCAGTCCTCCACTACAATCAACTGGCGCCGTAACCACCTAAAGAACTCCAGCCTCCAGGACATTTGTTGGCCGCCTCCAGCTCTGGGCATTAGTGCTGCCCAGCGAGCCATTCTTAGCTCTCGTGGAATCAGCTCTGTTACTATGGCCCCTTGGCCCTGGAAGATTGGTAAGTGTTCCAGAATGAACGATACTAGGATGGAACCATAGCCAAACTGTTTCAGTTTAGCTTGCTTGCATTTCATGAGCTGCCTTTTCATGTTTATTGTTACTACTGTAACCGAGTCAAACAATAAGGAACTCATGCATTCCGAGGCCAGCAGGAGTTGGGCCTTTGTGGCCTCGTGCGGTGCCTACGATCCTGCAGCCCGCGTGATGGTATGTAGGACAACTCTCAATGCCAGGTCGGGGATGGTGTGGATATCCACCTTTTTGCTCCCTGATCCCATTTGTGTGTCTGGGCACACTCGTGCCATCACTTCTTCCATCTTCTCGCCAGATGGTCTGCTCCTAGTCAGGATGGGTACTGGACCTCTGCGATACAATCTGGTTATGAAATACACATCGGAGACCTCTAGTTCCAATACCTGGTCTCGCAACTTGAACACTTGTTCCTGTTTGTCCCAAATACTGATCAGATACTGGAGGAGCTCGGGCTAAGCTCGTAAACAGGGTGTAAGGAAGAACTTCTTTAGCCCACAGTTTCTTAGGGCATTCATGCAAGCCTCACTTTCTATGGCCTGTTCATCCTCTTCTCCATGCTCTCTTTCTTTCCACTCAATCACCATTTTGCTTGATTTCCTGCATCCACATGGTCACAAACCCTTAATTAGATCTCTAGTAGACTTCAAATTTCATTCAATTTGGTTAAAATCTCGAATTTTAGGCAGAAATTTGGGTTCCGCCACTGGTGCAGCTGTTTTGTGAACAGTCGTGCCACGTGGCGCGAGCCCTTTGCATAGAAAAGCCCATTGGCGCGGGTCCGTGCCCGATACACGCGCCAATGAGCGTAGCCCTAAAAATTCAAAGAATGGCCACAGAGGGCTGATACATGAGGGAAAAATATTAAAAAATGGATTGAAATGAAGAGCAGAGAAGCGCCTCTTACCTGTCACAGACGAGAATTTGAATGGTCAACCGGATGTGTCGCAATCGCTGTCAGAAGTTTTCACTCCAAAATGGACCACTGCTACTTTTTACCAAGGTAAATAGTAAATGTAATTTTGTTTTTACCATTTTGGCATATTTATAACTTTTTCGACATTGGATGAGTTTTAAAAGTTATTTTTACCAAATATTTTAATATGTTATGTCGGAAATGGGTTTTACGCTTGCTTGGTATGTGCAGCAGCAGGTTTTTTGCGACTTTAACGGTGGAAACGAGTTGTATTTTATACTTTTTAGGACTCGGTAAATACACGAAAAAGTCACTTTGGAGTCATCTTTCAGCTCTTTTCTGACTCTCTAAACATGAAAATATCACCGAGGCCCTTGTCGTTTCGATCTCGTTAAAATGGACAAGAATCGACATCTACCCAGTATGCATTTAACCCTTTTTCGGGCTGGGATAGATTGATTACGAAAAAGGAATACCCTAGCCTATCGCGACTAGGAGGTTTTCTCGGATATTGTTTTCTACCTTTTTGGATCTGAGGAACTATTTACGAAAAGGGACCTGTGGAGTTTACTTTTTTGCTGTCTTTTCAAACTCTCTAAACATGAAAAGACGCCGAGTTCTCCCTTTGTCAGACTCGTTAAACCCTGATGACATCGGATCCAGTCGAAATGACGTTCTCCGAGTTCCTCCTTCCTAGGACTCGTTAAATGCACTAGGATGGATTCGCCCGAAGGGCGGACTTACATTACAAGCATATGCTATCCCCTTCAAGCTTGTTATCAAAAATAATTGGGGTACTCGCCAGAAATGGTGGGGGAAAAATGGAACCATCATCATTGTCGTGTCGGCAGTATGTCGCTCTTGAACATGGCACTTGTCTGCATTTGTGTCGGGTTGGGGATATCTCATCTCGTTCTTTCACTTGCCTCCGTGGGTTTGGATAATCCTTTTTGACCTCTCCTCTGCTCATTGCCTTGTCACCATGACCTCTGATCCGTTGATGTCAAATACTGCCAAAACCACTATTTGTGCCGTTATATGTTCAAGAGAAGTTGACCTCTGCAAATATCAACCTTCCTCTGATTCTCATATGATTCTGATTCACAACAAAAACATCATGTTCCTCTGTCTCGTGTCGATGATGTGGGAAACATTATGGCCCACCTTCGATCAAGGTCACTTCCTGTTGACTTCAGCTCATTATCCAGGAAGCTGATCTAGAGACTCCTTTATGGTACCTTGGAGCCTGCATGCCTCAATGGCAGGTTCGTCGCATTCAACGTGGGGTTTTCATCATTGGCCTCCGATCGAGTGATTCTACGGGTGTTCGACACCAGCTCATTGATTCACACGTCGTAGATTGTACCTGTAGTACCTTGAGGGCCATTGTCATTATTGGTGGTTCCTCTCGCGTCTGTTAACAGCTCTCATCATTGGCTGGTAATCAGACGATGTTCTTGCATGTTCGACTTCAGCTCACATATTCACATGCTTGAACTTGTACTTTGTTGGGTCGAGATGGAGCGCAAGACCCTGGATTGTGTCTGTTGTAATCCAGGCTGCGATTGTGGATTATTATCATTATGTATATGACTCATTGATTGGATGGTTGCAACCATACCTGAGTCTATTTATTTGATCCTCGCTGGATGGCTGCGTCCATACCCTGGATCCGGATTATAGTATACTCTGTTTCGGATGGCTGCGCCCATACCACATATAGATCATGTACTTGAGATATCGGTTGTATTTTCTACGCAGGTTTTCCGACGGTGGGCCTTCAGTTGAACATGTTCTCGTAAATCATTTCACCCCTCTCTCTCTCGGGCCTCATACTTTAGGGGGCATCTGTTACACAGTAATTTGTCACCGTCCCTACCATTCCCCGTCCCGCACAATGGAGGACCCATTTTGTGACCTGTGAACATTGTCATGCCTTGAAATCATCATCAATGCATTCCTCTAAACATGAGCTTCAATTGCCCTAAAGACATCTCCTTGCAAAAAACCATGAAAATATCTCCTTTTGCATTGGCGCGGGCAGACAGTTCATCACTCGCGCCAATGGGGAAAATCCTACAAAGAGGCCGCGCCAACTGGCGCTCTGTCCCAGAGCAGCAGTCGCGCCAGCCAATTTAAGGAGTGTTTTTTAAATAAAGATTGCGGAAGTTGTGTTTCAACCAACTCAGAAACCATTGCCTATCTTGAGTTGGGAGGTTTGGCTACGGGAGTTCTATGGAAGGGAGGTGGTTTGCCACCTTTCATGGAACCTTCCTTGATGATAGGGCCAATCCCACAATAATATGGATCCCAACTCCCTCCTTCCCCATCTATAAAAGCTTGCCTATTTCCATTGCAAGCTAGTCTTGAAGTGCCTAAGCTTTGAATCTCCAAATTCCCAAGAGCCTTTGTGCTGTAAGAGCCCTCTTTCTTCCCTTAAGGCCGGCTCAAGTAAGGAGACTATCGTCGGGAGACTCTAGAGAGGCTTGCCCTTTCCCTGGCGAGCTTTGCGAGACGTGAACGACTGGGGACCCTTCCGAAGGAGACCATGGCGTCAGAACATTGGTTGTACTCTCGTTCGATTGCTTATTAATGAATGACTACCGGTTATGGTTCCACTCTATTTTCACTTATGTTAATAATGAGTTATATCCTTTCTGACTGATATATAGTTGCGCATTCTGGATTTTATGCTTGTATTCGTGTTGTTTCTTGCATGTGTAGGTGTCCATTCACGGAGATCATGGGGATCGTGATCTGCCGAGGCTGAGGAACGGGAATGCTGTCTCTTCTACGATTCATAGCACTAGACTCCAGGTAGGCCTCCATCGTTGGCTTATTCTTTCGCAATTAGGAACTTGCGCTGTAGAATTTGATGATTGTTGCTAGACCCCTGCTAGGCTAGTAGGGATTGCCTCTGTCTGCAGAGGGGATTTACCTCCTCAACAATTTGGTGACTCCGCTGGGGTCTTCATGGAGATCATGGGGATCGTGATCTTCTGAGGCTGAGGAACGGGAACGTTGTCTCTTCTACGAATCATAGCACTGTACTCCAGGTAGGCCTCCATCGTTGGCTTATTCATTCGCAATTAGGAACTTGCGCTGTAGCATTTGATGATTGTTGCTAGACCCCTGCTGGGCTAGTAGGGATCGCCTCTGTCTGCAGAGGGGATTTACCTCCTCAAAAATCATGATGATCAAGAATACCTTGTGTTGAATCCCATGAAGGAGAACTCTGTTGTTGAGATCATCTGGAATGAAGAAGACAGAGTTATTGATCCAAATGTTCTCATTTCATTAGAACAAAGCCTTCATGAGGAGGTAATCCAGTCAGTTCATGAAAAACAAGATGAGATATTTGTTCAAGTAAGTGAAAAATATTCTTTCAGTAACTCAGTGATAAATGATAATTTGATTGCCATGTCATATGAAGATGATCAACAATGTTTTCAAATTTCAGAAGATCAGGGAATTAAGGACTGTCTTTCAGGTTTTTCATGTTTTAAAATGTTATTTCATGAAGACAATCACTGTTTGAGAAAAAGAAAACAAAAATTATTATCTCCTTTGTCTGAAGATGAGATAGATCAACTCCTGAAAGGTCATGTTACAACCAAAGCTAAAGCAGATTTACAGTGCCCACATGGTCAAGAAAGTGTTGGTGAAACTTCTTCCTCTTTTGAAAATGATGACGGTCTTGTAATTATTTTTATAGATCAGCAAACAGAAAATATTTTCTTTCATGAAGATGATAAGGCTATCATGTTTGATAATCTTGAAGACTGTTTTCTGTTTAAGAATGGCCTAGACCATGAAGTTGAGGAATATGAGCTTGAGAGAGACAATATGCCAGAATTTCTCATGGTCAAGGAACTTACAGCTAACACTCAGATGACAGAAGCTTATACCTCTCTGTGCCTTCCTATCACTCGGCAATCAATTTTTCTTTCAGATCAGAATGAAGCGAGTAGTTGTATTTTTGTTGTTGGATCTCAAGACCAACTAGTGCTTCAGGATTTTCAAGATCCCTTCGGCATTCTTTTGCAAGCATCAGAAAAGATAAATGTTGCCTGGTTCATTATCATAAGCCTTGTTTTCAGTGGTTTTTGTGAGTTGCCTACATGTACATCGTTCTACCAGCTCGAGAAAAGTGAGAGCCAAATTTTGGTATGTAGCCATCCGTTGGATTGGTTACATTGGAAGGCTCACTACACATGATTGTACATATTTCATCAATAGGCAGTTAGTTGTCATCATGATTTTAAGCCCTCAAATCTCGATGGATTTCTGCCATTGAAAAGCTTTGTAAGTACTAATTTCAGTTAAGTAGGTCTTGAGTCATTTTTTTTTAGTCAGTTTCAACATAGTTTCAGTTTGGAGGCTATAAAACCGAAGGTCTGATTTCAGTTTTGGCATGTCAGTTGTTTGAGTCATTTGTGAGTCAGTTTTCAGTCTTGTTATTAAGTTAGTTTGTGTCGATTTTCAGTCATGCATTTTAGCTTGAGTTTTTTATTCCATTTCCCAATGGATGAAGGCACTTGTCTGCTCTCCCAAAAATCTGTAGTTCTTAGCACCTCCAAGGAGCTACCATCCCCATTGGAGCCAATGTTAGAGTCGGTATCTTCATCCCTCCATTAGATATCAGATCTCTCTTGTTACATTTCATTTTAGGTGTCTCACTCAGTTCAGTCAGCTGCATTCCATTAGGAGCATGGATCATCTGACGGTAGGGGCTTGTCACTCATATCCCTCATGTCTTGTACCTGCTGGCCTCTTTTTGTTCATTAAAATCATGTACAGTCATGTTTGGTCTCAATGTTAGCAAAGAGTTATTTTACGGTTTTTAGTCTCATTAGGTCTAGGGTTTTATTAATCAGGTCTCAAAATTCCTAATAATGGTCAACAGGCACATGAAGAAG